>VKOC01000921.1:0-160525 GCA_009364415.1 Spea multiplicata | reverse complement strand
TATATAATGTGCAAAACCACATGGACTCAGCTTGTATATAATGTGCAGAACCACATGGACTCAGCCTGTATATAATGTGCAGAACCACATGGACTCAGCCTGGGAGATGCAATTCCAGAAAATTCCCAACGAATATTGAAAGTAATGGAGGGCTCACCCTGTAACCACTCCAGTGAGGCACAGATGAGAAGGAGCCCTTTAGAGTAATGCCAGCTATATGTGGTTCAAAATCACTTTCACACACAGAACACACATCATTACTGTAATGATCCAGAAAATAACTGAAGAAACTAGCGACCAGAACTCACAAAAAGGGGTCCCAGATAGGGAAAAGAGAAGGGAAAAATCCCTCCCAAAATGCACAGATGCAAAGAAACAATGAATATAAATTATGAAGGACAAGTAAAAAATATACATACATACATATATATATATATCAGAAACCTATACTGTATATAAATGTGCATACCCACCTAATTATCTAGAATTAGGTGAAAAAAGCAATATGTAATGAATAATAAACGGATAATATTCAATAAATCAGCAATAAATGTAGGCAGGAAGAGGACTGACCTGCAGCTTTGGTGAGCAGCAAAGAAAGAGGAAGAAGAAGATAGTTAAGGGGTTTATATACCACCTATGTACTGTTTCTATTGGTTGTTTTCACTTGTGTTATTAACTCTTTCTTTGCTGCTGTTGGTGAGAGTAAAGGAAGATATGCAAAATACGAAGCCTCCTGTCTTGCCTTAAAAATGTGTTTTGCAGCTAGGCTTTCCTATACACTTATTCCATTCTGTGATTATCGTAGAACCAGTGGTGATATAAGGAGTGGGAGAGATCTGTCAACAGGGAGTCGGTAGAAAAATTATTACAAGGAGGGCTGAATTTTAACAAGTAGAAGTAAAATGAAGGAGGCAAAATAAATAAATAAAATAAGCCGCTGTTTCTGCAGAGGACAGAAAGCCAAAAGCTAAGCGGGAAAACAAAGGCTTGGCAGAGGAACATGCATTTGAGGAGAGAAAGGCAGAACAAAGCACTAGAATCTAAACTGAGTGGTCATGGGAGATTAGTACAAAGGGTATATGTGCTTGCAAAGCCAAGGTAGAATCTACAAGTTAGAGTCTTTGAAAGAAAAAAGAACGGAATGAACATGAAAGTGGAAAATGTTACAAGATGAAACTATAAAGGTCAAAGATAATTCAGTATGCATTCTGTGTTTTAAGTGCAGAAATGTTTCCTGAGCTCATAAAACTTTATAAGGGAACAAGAACAAAATATAATTTTAAAATATAATATAATACAATATAAAGAATAAAATTCAGCCCTTGTTACATTATTCTGTAGAGCAAAATTCAAATAAGATCTGTGTGCAATAGACATGTGCAAATGGTCCAAAAAAGAATCAAAACATTTGTCCAAATCGTTTTTGACCCATTTGCCCATTGTTTTGGCACTTTTGGTGACGTCCTCTCATTCGATTGGCGGAATGGAAATAACCTGACGCGAACTTCCGCCAAAATGGAGGTGCCCTAAGGTGATGTCCTACCACCCAATCCTCCAATAAAGTGGGAGGACGTCATTAAAAGCACTGCAATTTTTATTGGAGGTTCTCCTTAGGTCAAAATCACTTTAGGCGATGGTCCTCCCACCCGAATGGAGGATCAGACAAGAGGACATGACTGGAAGTACCGCCATTTTGGTGGAAGTTTGTACCAGGTTATGCCTGAGGAGATGTGGACGAAGATAGAAGAAAAGAGAGAGAGGATGAAAGAGAGCAAATTGAATATGAAGAACAAGGATATAAAGAAGTGGTCGGCAGAAGTGGAAGTGGTGGTCAGAGAAGGTCGGTAGGCATTTAGAAAGCATCAGAGAGTGAACGAGAATGATACTGTGGTAAAGTCAGTGAGTGTGAGTGAAAGGGCCTGCAAATTTTGGATGAAAATTCAGAGCTTTTGCTTTTATCACTTTTTGCTCTATCACTTTTACTGGGAGGCTGTTCCATTTACCCACCTCCCTCTGAATAAATAGAAAGTTCCTTACTATATGCTGTACTAACAGTTATTAAACTCTTAAGGCTCTATCCACCAAACTTTAGAACATTTTCTAACATTTTCCAGATTACTAAACAACCCCAGGGAAACCATATATCAAAAACCTCTACATGCAAGTAAAAAAAAAAATAATAATAATAACGAGAGAAATTAGTCCTTCAGTAAATGAGTAGAAGGGTGGATTACTGCTCAAGATTTACAGCAAGGCAGCTGATAAATAAATAATCTCCCCCAGGCTGCAACTAAACGGGGCTAATATTTAAACCTCCCTTTTTTTGTAAAGACTTTTATTTATTTTGCAGACAGAATATACAGGATTAAGCCAAAGGATATGTGGATTTTAATGGTATAATAACTCATCCTCTTAATCAAGATTTTAATGAGAATGTAATTTGGTGGAACATTAACCCTCGATTATGAAGATTTTAATATGCTTTTTTGTAGCCTTTCCGCAGCAGGGCAGCTCTTCCTTATATCTTATATTTTCATAAGCAAAATTGAGAATAACTATTTCCAAAGCACATTACATAAGCATACAGTACGTAAGGACGATGGATGGTTAAAGCCATCTGTGTTACGGAGTTATGGAAACTATAACTTTTCCCCGTTACTCAGCCCTATTAGAAGTGTGGGAATCATATCATTTAGCGAGTGTTTAATCTTCGTAATGTATATTTCTTACTCTAATGACTTGCAAATGAAAATAATACAGACATGTTATGTATATTGCAGCTATAAAAGAAGAATATAATTAGGACAGATAGTGCTATATCACCTTGAGTTACATTGCTCTTTTTGTTGCTATTAGCTCGCTCCTTGTATTATACAAACTGTGATGTTTCAGGTCTTGAACGGAAGATTGCATGCTTGCTGTTCAAAGAATAATCATTAAATGTAGAAGTATGATTAGTGCGTTGTTTTTTGACAGGTGAGTGTACCTAGGAACTGATCAGGTCAGGCTACCCAGAGCTTTCCACCTTATAGGGGAGTGGCTTCATGGGGGTGGGGCTAGTTGGCCATCTAGGTGTGGCTAGCTGTTTAGGCGGGGCTAGCCCAAGATATCCCTGAGTAGAAGGGAAAGTGGGCGTGGCTAAATACCACCCTCTTACCCTTAGAAAGAGAGAAGCGACCCAGAGATCCAGGGAAGCAGCATTTGACCCAGAGACTCCAGGTGAAGCCCAGAGAATTCCCAAGTTTTCTTATGCTAACAGGGAAGGTATTACACCAAGGCACTAGCCCTTAACTTTATATCCGTAGATAGAAGAGGCAAGATAAAAGGTTTATACCTAATCATTTATAGAAGAGTTTGTTTACTCAACAAGAAAATTGAGACCGCAAGGTTTTGGTCATTGCAAGAGATAGGAAAGATTTAATAGAGAATGAGTGTCTGGAAGGGAGTGTAGAGCTGGTTGGGGGGACTATGGTGGTGCAGACTATAGGCACAGCACAGAATAAAATCTATAAAAGAGGTAATGCAAGACATGGATATAAAAAAAGCTTACAATTAAAAGATCAAATTCTTTGCTCGCTGCGTTGAACGGGTTTGACTTGTACAAATTTCAACTCATCACAAAGGGGCAAAGCAAATGAGAGATTTAGTATTGCTTCCGGCAGCTTCTAGAAGTATGGATTCAGAACAGTAGCAAATGCAAATCCATCAGTTCTGACAAAAGCATAAGAGATAATGTTTCTATATCACTCCCAGTAATATGAGTCTGACCTACTTTTAGCTTTCCTCTTTGTTGGGAAACAGAAAGGTGCTTCATGACAAGACCACACAATGTTTAACATAAATATTTAACATCCACTGCATTTCTGATGAGTTTTGAAGGACAGAATATGCTCTGGATCTGCTATTACCACTTTGAATCTGATGGAACAAAAAATCATCTTTGCCGTTTCTTTTTCAACTCATACAAAATGAGAACATATCATTTCTGTCATGCGGCGTATGTTACCTGATCTATCAGAGTAGGGTGCAGTATGGAGGTAAAATAAAAAAAGCACATGAATATCTGTGATGTGTCAGCTGCACTAAGGGGAAATGTTTTATGAAGCTTGATTTATCTCATACGAGATAAATATTGAAGTGAAGCCCTGCTACTGAGGAGCAATAATCTTTGCCATATGGCCAGTATTGTTACAATTGCATATTTATTCATTAAAAGGAAAGAGGTGACAGGAGAGCTGTGTTAAGATATAATGTGTCACGCAAATAATAAAAAGTAAATTTTAATACTACCCTTAAAAGTAGAGAGTCAAAAAAGAATGCATAACCTGTATGGCACTAGCCTAATATTTCACAAAAGTCCCTAATATGAGCGATGGGCTTCCATAAACCAAATGTTAGGTAAAAGGGGACATGTCTGGGGGTAGCAATTTCTATACACCCGATCCACTTAGTCCCTACACTACCTGCCTAAAAATAGATAGCAGCAATGACTAATAATTCAATATCTACCGTGAAATAACATGGTGGGATTGCTATCCATCATTCCAGCGAGGTACTCAAACCCTAACCATAGTATTGAGCCTCTTCGCTATTATCTAACTAAACAATAGACAACGCGACGCACGTTTCACAGGCTACATGCTGGCTTCGTCAGAGGAACTGGTATTTCCGGACATAAGACGTTTATATACCCCCCACCTTTAGATGATTGGTTAGTTCAATACACACCCATCTCTTCAACTTGCCAGCCTACCGTTGCCTAGTTAAAGAAGTTTTAGATTATTGGACTATTGTCTGTTTGTGTTTATATCTTGTACATGATTAAAATGCACTGAGTATTGGTGCTCATCTAATCATCCACATTGGAAATATCGTCAAGAGACTCAAGGGTTATCTTCAGTTCTTCATGCTGGCAGGTCCTACCACAGATAAATAGTCTACCAATGGCTATGTACCTAAGTATTTTCTCTCATGCTGATTAACGTACAAATGTTGGTTTCCCAGTCCACCTAATACATGTGTTGTATCATGTTCATATACTTCTCAACTGAACGAGTTGGCATTATGTTCCCGAGCAAATGAATACTAGGTCATTCTCTAGAGAAGCAGGATATTTATGAGCTGTGTCCTGAACGAGTAAGTTACATATCATTAGGTTCTTAAAACTATAGACAGGTCTAAGGCTACGTCTCAATTCAATCTAACACTTTGATTGATGAAAAGCCAAACGTGTAGCCCTCAATAAAAGTACAATTTATAAACCATTCAAAATCTTTATTAAATGCTGTCTGTTTTCCGGAATAGCAGTAAAAAAAATCATTGTTTTCCATTCCAATACCTTGGATATTAGATTGTATGTCAAAATACTTATGACTGAAATGTTCGGGGACCATAAAAATAAACTCTCTCTAGGATTAAAGAACTACAGTATCAAATTCCTACGGGATTAACTGGTTGAGAGAATTATTTCGCTGTTCTAATGCACTGACCTTACAAGCAATAGAAGCCTTTAAATCTCAATCAGACCCACGCGACAGAAAATCATTTTCGAGTCTTGATTGAAAAAATGCTACAAGAAAAATGGTACAAGACTGTATATTTTTTTTAACATTTCCTGCATCAGCAAATATAATATTAAAAGTACAGTATTCACATCTTTTCTTTAACGGAGAGATCTAGCACACAGAGCTTTTCGCGTTGGGTAACATTTCACTTTGTCCTAATTGCATTATTGTCTTTTTTTAATTACAAACATATTTTACAAGTTCATTAAATATTTAACTTACTCCCATAGTCCATGTGTTTTGGTCTATAAGTCAATTAAATCGATTTTACCCAAAACAAGTAGATTTTTTTTAGTTTCTTGGTCAGCAGGCATTAGATTTGAACCAGACCTGGAATAGCCATCTGGCAAACCGGGCAAAAGCATAGTGGGCTGGATATGCTCGGTTATGTGAGCAGAAACAAATGGAAATGGAAGAGAAAAGGCTGGCATTTAAATCCGTACTTTCCTGTGTTTGGGGTAAATATTATGTTTCTTCTAATCGCTAATCTGGTTAAAAAACATTTGTTCCGGTCAGGCATATTCTCCAGAGCTTACTTATATCACTCTTTCTGGTGATCACATTCAATGACATCATTTAGGCGTTTTTTTTTTCCATATTATGATGTCATTATTACATAGCATAATTAAAATTTTATTATCTGTATGTATATATATTGCTGTCAGTTTCTATAGTTCTGTGGGACAGAGGTCAATGTATTAGACAATGATTATAAAGGCGAAATAGAAAATACATCCCGTGTACACTCAGAGCAAGGCCCCATACCCCTGACATCTGGAATATTAGTCAGAGCACTTTAAGGGCTATAATACACTTTGGGATACCTGCTTAAGTGATGCCTTAGTTTTACAATGTAACAGGATAAATTACAAGTATGTTTGGTTCTTTCTCTCTATGGGGATAAAAGAAAAGTGCTAGATACAGACTAGCCAGATCTGTTTTATCTCTTTATATGTGCATTATATATAAGAGGCCGATTATGACCAAAGAAAGACACTTATTACATTTGTTTATTAGTCCAATAAAATAGAAGGCTGGCAGACAATGTTACTATTAATATTTTTAGTGTCATATAACACCATCATATTCCCTAGTGCTGTACAATGAATAAGCATAACAATAACTGGTTCGCAAAAAATTAGAAGTGGTTTAATTGTCAGTGCTATTCTTATTACATGGTCCACATGGAAATTTAAATCTATTTAAATACATAGGTGTCTTTTACGCTTGCTTATCCTACTACAAGCTAGCATACTTCCAAGCATACACTACACATTAACATACTCAAATACTATCATACACTCAAATACTAACATACTTTCACACATACACTAACATACGTCCACGCACACACGTTCTAACATACTCACAGACCCACACACTAACATACTTACACACACTAACATACTAAAACACACACTAACATGTGTTGCCCTTTGACACAATAACACAATAACTACCGACATTCTATACTATACTATTGAGAATTAAGATCCTCAGATCTAACCTTCCATGGTTTGCAGGGTTCAACAATACAGCTTAAAGATGTAGTGTAGTGCAAATAGTGTATGTTTAATGCAATAATTAACCTAAATAAGCCAATAGTTTGTATATTTTGAATATTTTTTAGTACCAAAATACATTTAAAATACCGTAGAATCAGTTGCACACTTGCATGGAGTATTTTATGCACTTTCAAGAGCACCCTAGGAACTCAATCTTGGTAGCGGCGATGCACAAATAATGTACAATAAGGTACAACTTCAGACAAAGTAAAATGCAGGTTTCCTCCAGCATGTTCTCTGCAAAAGAGACACCATTTGATTTGTCATTTTAACAAGAAATGTAAAAAAAAAACAAGAATTCAATAGTAATCCAGATACAATAATCTAAACATCATAACACATTATAAAACTGATATGTATCTTATTACAAAAAGGATTACTGTAATCTGTCTTGATTGTCTCATCAAACTAAGATTACCTTCTGGGATAAACCCACGTGGTTTATGGGAGGGTATTGTAAAAAAAAAAACATTTTTTTTTCACTAAAATGGAAAATTACTACATGCATGTCAGACCTCCCTGTAATGAAATCACTCATTATATATATAAATAATATATATATATATATGCAATAATAGAACCTGCCAGCAGATTTAACTCAATGGAGGCCAAGGAGGCTCAGGCTACCGAAGCATCTTCCGCTGGAACTGATTCCCAGGGTTTATGAACTGTGTTACAGCTTTTTTTTCTGTCATTATTGCAGCAAATGTCATAAAACCTTATAGACCTTCATTTGGAAAAGAAAATTTAAAAGTCATAAAGTGTGTTGCTACATTTATACTGCTAGACTCACGCAGCATTTGACTTCATTTGCGATGAGTAAGATCAGATTTCTGGAGAAGGTTACGGTCTGAGTCAAGGTAAAGAGAGGAACAAATATATTGGAAATTGTTCCAGTTTCTCATTGAGCTTAATTGTTATTTTTGAGATTCATTGATATACTGAGATATAAAAAAGTAGACTTTTCTGTTGAGAGATACAAAGATAAATGTTTATTATATCTGTAACATACAATAATTCACATATAACCTTTTTTTAACAATTAACAATTAAAACAATGCCGTAGACAATATACGACGACACCGGTAAACATGAGTATAAAAGAAAGTGCAGTTGTGACTTCTGTTACACACAAATCAGATAGACGTGGTTGCTGAGAAACGTTATCTTGCTTTTTAGTGCTACTGATCGTATCTGGAAACTTTCGAATTTTGCCACAGAATCTCAAGGCCGAGTTTACGTTATTCCAAAATAAACATGGCAGGTTCTGAGTCTGTGCTCATATACTAATTAGTTTGGTTATATTAAAATGACCTTACATACAATTCAAAAGAAGAAATGTAAAACTACAGATGCTATAAACTCGTAAAAGGTGGTTAAAAATACATTTCATGTGTGCCCGGTAACCGTAAAATGCATATGAAAGAGGATTTGCAATTATGCAACTTTACATTTCTTGATTCTCTTTTCTATTGTATGATTCTGTTGGGGTTGTAACCCTTACAATTTTTTTATTTAACTTCTAGAGATGTTTTGGCATAAGAAAATGATCATATTTTGATCATTTTTAAAAACGCCTATGTTCATTTTCTATTTCACAAGCGTAATTTACCTACAATCTTTATCAACCTATAATCTTTGTCTTGATTATAAATAATTATTAAAATTAAAGGGATTACTCAACATTGCACTTCTTAGTGATAACGTCAAAAATAATGAGCCCTAAATTATATTCCTTCTTCAAATTGCAGATAATACATGTTAAATGCTTAAGTCAATTATGAATATGTGTTCTTAAATAAATCCAGCTTCTCATTTTTTTATATAATGGATGTTCCTGGTTTTACAGGCTGAAGGTTGTGTTAATGAGACACTGATGTCGTAGGCTTTCTGTTGGGTTGGTGTACATGGGGTTATGTGCGTTTGGATATCCAAATTGGTCATTAGAAAGAATAGAAGGCTATTTGAAAGCAATGTTTTACGAGAAGAACCTCATTAGTCTTGGGATTTTAAGGTACAGATGACTGCACCAGTAGCTTCATCATTTCGGAGGATTCTTATACAAAGGAAAGGGTTCAGAGTTCAACTTCTAGCTTGGTTGTAATGACTTTTAAACCTCATCTAATCGTGGCATCGTAAAGCTGACACTCTTTAGAGCATACAACAACCGCATACAGATGCTGTACATCCCAGGATTCCTTGGGTAATTATTGTCATAATAATGCATGGAATAAAAGCATTGGAAAAAGCTCTGTTTAAGAGGGGGAAAAAAGTGTTATATCATATAATACGTTACAGAATAACAGTCATTGTTAGCACGTTCTCACAATTTCTGCAGTACATCTGATACTGTTGACCACAATTATTTTATCATCGTAACAACCAGGGTGAAAAGATCAAATACAGCATGCTCAAATGCCTATGGGGGTTACGTTATCATGACTTCTGTTTCCTGCGGACAGTTGGTGGCCACCGAACACATGGATTGTTTTTTTTATTTCTTCTTTTTCTTACAAATACACTCTTTTTGACAATATTAAGAACGAACAGATCATTTTACAGAAAACATTGGGTGGATCTTACACAGGGGCTCCGCTTAATCTTTTTTGGTCCTATTTAATTTATCTATCTATCTATCTGTCTATCTATCTATCTATCTATCTATCTATCTATATTATATGTTTTGTTTAGATAGAGGCAAACAGTTAAACAGGTTAAGTAAATGTCAATTAGCGGAATCTTAAAAATCTAGTCTAGGTGATGTTATTAGGGGGTGAGGTCAGCTGCTCTGTAATTTTCAATAATCTCAAAAAAGTACTAAAAATGTTGGTTAAATAAGATAATGTGACATAAATGTCTTGTTTAATCAGATAAACAGAAGACAATTGACAGCACGTTAAAGTCATTCCACCCATCTAGTTTGCTGTGAACTAGCTCAAACCTTACTTAATCCTTAAATTTAAAGTAATCCTATGCCTATCCCATGCATGCTTAAATCCCCCCTCCCTCTATTAACCTCTACCACTTATGCTGGATGGCCGTTCTACCGTCATACATTTTACCTAATCCTCTGGCCTTTTAATTTTAAAGTGCCGGTCAGGGGAGATCAGAGGGTCTTAGGGAACTGACCCATGCCAACGCTTCCAAAAGAGAGACAGCAGGGCTGCTCAGTGGGACAGTGTCCTAAATTGGGACTGTCCATCAGAAAATGGGACAGTTAGGGAGTATTCTGAATATTCAAGAGTATGACATTGTGTGTGGCGATCCAAAACTAGTACATGGCATCATGTCACATTCTGCCCACAGTATGGCTCATCATGCCCATGGAATAGTTTATCTCTGTTGCAAAGCTATCAGCGGCCCCCAGGGCCAGACTGGGGATTGAAATCAGCCCCTTGTACTTCAATGACGTACATGTGGCAGCAAACACAAGGTTCTGCCACTCAAAGGTAAGTGAGCCGAGTCATCTGGAATTGGTCCACCATGCATTTTTTGCCCAGTTTGCCAGATGGCTACATTAGGCCTGGACTTACAACTTGTGGCAAATTTGTGATGCATACCAGCTGCTAAGCCTGTTGCGCATCACAGTATATAGCGCCTTGAGTTACCACAATATCTAGATATCTAGACTAAACATCTAGATCTAGGCTAAATATTTTCTGCTGTTATGAATCTCATTTAATGAAGGTTTATTGAAAAGTATACATTTTGTTTGTTTTAACGCCATGGAGCAGAGGTGAATCTGTGAACATATGGTTTTTTATGCTACTATTTACAGATTGCTTGTTATAACAACAAATTTCGAGGTCTCCAAAAAACGGCCACACACTTGAACTAACATTTAACATTAATAACAATTCAGAAGAAATTGTGAACTGGAGTTTCATTCAATTCACTCTAATACATAAATAAGAAAATATTTTTGCTGATAGTATCAAAACCCCACAGTGGTCGTAAAAACCAAATATTGTGTGATTTGAGAGGACCTCATCAGTCTTCTATGGCATTGGGATCTGAAGGGAGATGCAGTAAATGCTGAGCAAAGCAGTGGTGCATTGAGTCATTTCATAGCTTTTTTTCTGTGCCCATTTCATTGTTGTAAAAGTGACATTCTGCATGAAAAATGATCATGACCTTTCAAATAGAACAGCGATACAAATCACCTTTACGAATCCCAGTGACAGTCTTGCTACTGTACATATTCAAGGTATAGTACATTTGGTGATGAAGGTTCTTTATCGTAAATGAAAATATTTCATATTCTTTATTTTTTTGTTGGTTGTGTCTTAAGTGCCATTAGAATCCACCATATATTAGGCTCCTCTGGCTACTAAGGAGGCACTTTGAATGTTTATAAAGAAATCAATTTTTCCATATCTGTCAATTAGCAAAGCAAATCTCAGGAACAAGTCTCCAATAATTCCTGTCTTGATGAAGAGCGTGCAAAACACTGACCATCAAATGAAATATATCCAATAACCACCGACAGTAAGTTCCTACCTTAATGTTTCTACAAAGCCACAAAGATGAAGTAGGCATCTGGATCTGCTGATCAGCTGGATTCAACTTAAACAGCACAGTGACTATTGATTAGAAGAAATTGTGAGTTCAAACAGTACTGTGAGAATTAGTAAATTCAAAAATATGTCACATCAGTCGATATCACCCCTTAATATCACAGTTTCCAAGAGATTGGGTTCCTGTTTCAGATATTTCTTTAAAATATCAATATTCAGGGTTAGTTAGGAAATGAGGGTCAAATTGTGAGTATAAGAACTGAGTGCACATTGAACGTGTCAAAACGCTGTCTTCACATTTATGTTTGATGCACAAACCCTGGTGAGCTTCTCCTGCAGGAAATTAGTAAGCCTTGTATAATAAGTAGCTAAATTAGCAAGACTGCTTGTACAAGTCATGTAACCAATTAAATGATGCATTATACATGGACTTATCCCCTTAAATAAACCATACATTATACAGGGACTGCTCATCTCCTTAACTCAGCAATACATTATACAGGGACTGCTCATCCCCTTAACTCAACAATACATTATACAGGGACTGCTCGCCCCCTTAACTCAATAATACATTATACATGGACTGCTCGCCCCTTAACTCAACAATACATTATACATGGACTGCTCGCCCCCTTAACTCAACAATACGTTATACATGGACTGCTCATTCCCTTAACTCAACAATACATTATACATGGACTGCTCACCCCTTAACTCAACAATACATTATGTAGACACTTCTCACCCTCATAACGCAACCAAGGTATGTCTTCCATAGTGAAGACTGTAAATTGTAACATCAATCTCACATGGAAAGAATGTCACTCTCGGTGGTTAGGACTGAGACATTCTGGAATACCTTGGAATTATATACAAGTGTAACATGCATTTCATTTTATGAAAAATCTGTTTCGCTGAGAGGGTGGTAGATAAATGTAACATCATAAGATAGGCATATGGCCCCTGAATCTAGACCAATGACAGATTAAGGCTCTAAATTAGATATATTATCTTCCGTTTTATGCAGGTATCAAGACGTATGTTCTATGAAACCCCTGATTTTAGGGGTTAATAGTTAAAAAAAGGCAAAATACTAAAAATATAATCCATGCACTGCATTGCTTTTGTTAATTGTCTGGGCGAGTCTTTTGTCATTACTCAGCATCTACAGAAGTGGCTAGTGGTTAGCCATATTTGCGTGCTGCCATCTTGTACAGCCAGATGTTACCATAGTAACAGCATTCTACATGTTTACATTGCTGGGCAACACATGTACGTCCAGTCTATTGTAGCACAAACCGGCAAGGTCACAGTCAGGCCTTTCTCCTCATTAACCACATACCTGAAAATATTAATAGGAAAACACAATGCACACTCATAAATAAAATTACACCAGATTAAATAAACCATATTTATTATGATTAAGCATTATCTTTTTTTAATAGGGCCATTGTCAGTAAAATACTTTTTGATTTATAACACAGACATGCATGCTTTGTACATTATGAAGACAGATTCCTCATCTAGGAATAATAAATTAGTAATAAAAAGGTAATTTAGGGTAAAATGACTTTAAAAAAAACTATAAACACAGACAAATGCCACAGTCGGTGCTTTTTGTCATGCTTTTGCTACACTCCGAGTGGTCATCTGAGTTCATCATGTCAGGACGTTGTGGTATTTTTTTTGTGGGCTGAATTTGGCTTCCTCATCATCCTTCCTTATCATCACGTGGTTTGGGAAAGGGAACTTGTGCGCGTAAATATAGTTTTCCGAAATGTCCCTCTCTGAAAAGCATGTTTTTTTTCCATCCCTGTAGGTAAACACTCCGAAAGTTCACTCGGGTTTGTTTGTAGCTGTTTCGAATTTGAATAAGTTGAGTTCACCTGCAAGGTTCCTTTAGTTTTTAAATCGTAATTGCTTTTATGATATTTTATTTCAAAGTAAAAAACTGGTTTGCTTCAAGGAAGCTGATATCTGGGGCACAATATGGCACAATTATAAAAAATAGCCCCATTCCCCCCAGTTGGCAGGTTCCTGGGAGCTTAGTAAGACTTGGTGACACCATAACATCTGAGTTAAAGGTCAGGACACAGTTGAGTCTTTCTACATTTTATACATATATATAATAATAATAATAATAAGTCTGAAGAAGAGACATATACATGTCTATATACATGTCTATATACTATAAGAATTCATCTTTTCTTGGTGTATAGTTTAGTAGATGAAACCTGTTCTGTGCTCCTGTTTTCTTTATCGTGGAGATTTTTAGCTGTTGCTGTCACTGGGATACAACTGATTCTTTTATGGAGAACTAATCCACAGAAATGTGTTTTATCTCATCGAGAGAGAGAGTGTGCATTTTAGTGAAGTAACTCGGCGGGTCCGTAGATTGGGTTTATGAACGACTCCCCATGACTAGAGATGACCAAGCTAGCTTTTGCCATGGCACATCCTTAGGCCAAGCTAGACCCCAAGCTTGGTATGTTGAAGCGCACACAAGTCATTGGCAGCATACGGAAAGTTCTTGTGAGCATGCTTGGTGTAGGGACCAATGCAAACACATTTCATTACTAGTTCTGACTCATACTCTACCAAGCCAACCTAAGTGATTATCTCGAGCTGGCTAATCCAAGAATACTGTACTGTAGCTCTGTCCAGCCTTCTGCTTCACACTTGGCATTGGCCACCTCTAATTATTGGTTAATTATTGGTGGAGCATCTGTATGTTTTTTCTACTTTTATAATCCAATGTATAAATAGCAGAACAGCACTCCACCAGCACCCCAAAATATCATAAATAAAGCCGCTCAGCACTCCAGTAGTTCAGTGAGGTATATTTAATTCAGCAACACGGGGTTTCGATCTTACGGTCTTTATAATCCAGACCTGTAGAAATACTATTTTTGTGGTGGAAGAAGTAAAAATCACATACTAGGTTTCATCTGCTAAACTTCAACAGTGTATGTTCCTTCAAACTTTTTTTAGTTTCCCATAGGCACATACTTTTTTTTATCCACCATAACCATCAGCCTTAATATCTACCACAAACCCACAGTGGAAACATCAAACTTAATTGTGTAAAACAATTTTCATACTGTAAAATCTATTGGAAGCTTACTTAAAGTGTGTTTTTCCCAACTCAGCAATAAGTCAGGATCCTAGGGAGCTGCAGGGATGAAGATAATAATGAATTGTTTCACCGTGGAGGGATATAGCTTGTTTTTATTAGCTAACATAGTTCCATAAAATATAGAACATAGCATATATTGGGATAGAATCTCATCGTATTTTTACAAACTGTTGTCGGTGATCAAGGATTGGTTTTATTGCAAGGGAGGCATGAAAACTACCATATTATTCTGAAAACTGAATAAAAAGGATGGCCCAAACAAATAAACATGGGAAACTTGCAGGAAAACACATAGTGAAGAAGCTTGACCATTCCGAATATATAAATAGATTTTAGAATATATAGCAGAATGTATTTTATTTAATCAATATTGTAATATTGATGAGGACTATTTTGCCCCTACTGCACTGCTCTGTTTGTACATTCTGTCTTATAATGATGCCTATAAAAAATATGATTATTAAGAAGGTGGAACGTTTCAAAACAAGTAATAAGTGAACCAGAGCTATTCAGTAGGATAAATCAAGTAAGTATTAAAAATATTAATATTAATTATCTTTCTAAAAATATAACATTTTGAATATAGGTTTAATAAAACTGCTTTAGTATCAGGTTTCACGATCATCCCCTGGGAGCAAGCAATCTTTGAAGTGTTTTAAAGGCAAAACAGAACATGTAGAAGTACCATTGACTCAAGGACATAGAATCAAATATTAGTCTAGAGCAGGACTGCAAAAATCCATGGTAATGTGGCCACCATTCCTCTTGCAGTTATTTTTACCTAGATTTTTTTACCTAGATCGGAACAGGATATCTTAACTAGATCCTCTCTAGTGTTTGTGAGCCAAAACAAAAGATCCTAACTGCAGGAGCAGTGAGAGAAGAACAGTTTTGGACCGTGGACATGTGGTAATGTCGGCCAATGGTCCAGTAGGCATTTGCACAGGGTGCCCGATGGCCAGTTCAGGCCTGAAGAAGAACACTCTGTCAGCCCTTGGTCTCTGCTGATTGACTTAGAAGCATTCTGACATGATCATCAGGAGTTTGCAGTACATCGGACAGATATAGAAAACGTGGTATATCTCTGTAGAAATACAAACAAACAGGAAACAAAAAAAACAACGTCAGATGCTCAAGTTGTTTTAAAACTTTACTGGCCATTTAAGGGTGGTTTAGTAGCCATAAGATAGAAAACCTGAGACCATAGCGGTTGTGAACAATTATGTACGCTACCTCTCAACTGCAGTAGGGCCAGCCCCACTATGTAGGTAACTCTAAAGAGCTACCTAGGCCAGTGAGATGGCAAGTCAACGTTATACTTCTAAGTTTAAGGCTTCCACTGTTTTTACGGCTAGAGTTTAAATATATTGAATGGCAGATTGAAGGTATGCATTAATAACTCAATTCTAAGCTCCGAGCAGAACTTGCATTTTGTTAATTTGTGGTACAGAGAGTTTTTTTTATGAATTAATTCCTAAATTTGCAGGAATGTGAACTCATGTTCTACTTTAGAATAGATCAGTAAAGTATACAGGAATTAAAAAGAGCAGCTGTTTCATTACTAATTGTGAATGTGGCCCAGATTTTTGAGCGAAACGCTTGGAAGAGATTTGTATGCTGCTGGAGGCTTTATCTTCTTCTCCTACAATCATCTAATTGGATTTTCATGTCCAAATCCTGTTCTCTTAATCAAAAGGCAAACAAAATCAATCTTTCGAGTTCCAAGAATTGGAGTGGAGCATTTAGTTCTTAAGCAATGAAAGACACACTCTATAAATATCCATCAAAGCTTCTTAATTTTTTAACCACTAAGATGCCACAGTCTTGCGAAAGCTTATGGACAAAACCTGAGAAAACATTAAGGCAGACTAGGTGGGTCAACTGGTTCTTTTCCACCATCACTATCTATGAAGGTAATGTTACAACAATAAAGCTAAGAATTGGCGTTCATTTAAGAAATACAGTACCGTGCAAAAGCAGGTGTGGAAAAAAATGCCGTAAAGTAAGAATGCTTTCAAAAGTAGACATGATAATCATTTATTTTTATCAGTTTGCAAAACGCAAAGTGAACGAACAGAAGAAAAATCTAAATGAAATCAATTTTTGGTGTTCCTTCAAAACAGCATCAATTCTTCTAGGTAGAAAGAACAGATATTTGGGGAAAGAGGGCCTTTTTATATAGATCCATTTTCCATATTTTACGTATAAAGCAAACATTTTAATTAGGCATTTCATAGCATAAAAATGATGGATGCCACTTTCATACTCTGTGCAGGTACTAAAAAAGCTTTTTTTTATTGATGTTTGTATAATTAGAGATGATAGACATCATCTTCAAATTGAATCTAATGGTAAACAATAACAAAACCCGCTTTTCCTTTTCCTTCTCCATATAACAAACTCCTTTAATACGTATTCTCTTTTGAATAATACAAATTAGAAATTGTAAAAATATCCACCAAACCATGCGTTTAAATGAAAAAAATTAAAATGTATTAAAATTTTAATTTTATTAATTATTAAATAAGTCACGTCCTTAAACAGTAAGTCTCTAGGGACTGGGCATGCTGCATATGAAAGACACTTTGGAATGCTGCTGATTTAAACGATCATTTTTGGAACTAAAAATGTATCTGACCGTTGGGCGGACTGTAGGGAGTTGGGAAGTAGACTATGAGCTGGTGGTGATGGTACATTCAGAGGATGCTATTCAAATGCGTACCATGGCCAGGGATTTTAAGGTTCCATGGTAATATTGTATTTTAATTACAAGCACTACTATGTGAAATCCCCACTGTGCTATTACATGACCCTGGTATAACTAAGAACAATTTCCCCCTTGACCAACAACAAAAAAAACACAGAAAAAATCCCGTAACGAGTCATTTGCCACACAAAATATCAAGACCTACTCTCTTTGGTAGTGAAAATACAAGTCAGGACGTAGACAGCTGTTTACTTGCAAAATTGTAGATGAGTCTAGATCTCAACGCACCAAATTCTCTTGTCAGAAGGGCAGATTTTGCACTACATGATCTATAATTAAACTAATCAAATATGAACCCATCCATTATATAGAAAAAAATCAACATTTATTTGCAGAAGAAGATCCCTAGGGACCCTAGTTTTCTGTCGTTTTAGGTACAGGTTGGTTTACTTTGGGTTTCTTTTTTAATGTTTTCCCGCTGCTCGGTGCTGTTCGGAAAACCTGCAGCTGATTTCTTTTATTGGACCAACATAGAAAACAATGTAGAGTCATATAAGCTTATCGGACCTCAGGGGTATCTTCTTCAGATACGACTATCCATTTCCCTTACTCAACACATACAGCATACGCATACAATGATTGGAACACACATACTGTATATCATACTTTTTACTGTTTGCTGACCTTTAACATTGAATAGATGGAATAAATTCCATGCCACTGATTTAAGAGAGGTTTTTGCCTGAGTTTCCCAATAAATCAGCCACCTGACACATAAAATAAGCTGTAGGGCAGAATAAATCAGTAAAAGGTTATATTAAATTAACCAAGCTTGTCTTAATGTGATTGTAAATTATGCATGGGCACGGACAGCAAGGGATCACAGAAAATCAGACAATTGCTATGTTGCATAACTGAATGCAGTAGAATGATCAGTATGGGCCACATAGGCAATTATCTCGGGCACTGATCTTAAGAGGCACTTAAACTCACATTCACCTGGGACGTGAAGCTCTCCCTCTCCCGAGTGAGTGACTTCATTAAGGGGCAGGGCTAGCTGACCAAGTAGGTGGGGCTAACTAGTCTTAAGAGGGTAGGGAGTGGGTGTGGCCAACCATTACCTTGCCCAGAGGAAAGTGGCCCGGAGACCCCGAGAAGCAGCACTTACCTAGAGACTCTGGTTCAAACCCCAGCTCATCCCTGGCATGTCTATTAGCATTGGGTGTCTTTGAGCAATGCAATAATCATTCCTGGAGATCGTTGGCATCTTTTCGGAATAAATTTCAATACCCCAAATAACATAGAGTGAGTTTTACATGATCAGATTAACAGAAACTTAAAAATCGGAATTAGAAAATGAGACAAAACCCCAACATAGGCCATTAATTATTAAAATAGCTAAGAATTCTCATCTATCTTCCTGGAAAGCTCAAGGTACGCACTACAGTTTATGCTGAATCTATGACAGTTTTCTCGGCTGATCAAGACAGTAAAAATATCTTATGCATGTTCTCTGCTCTGCCGAAGATAGTAAAAGTTCTTAAACCTTGTCCATCAGGTTTATTTTTATGACATCCTTCTGAAAAGTAATGAGTACTGCACAGACTCATTTTGGTGCTTCTGCCCCATTCCACTGGTTTTTATGATCCCGAATCCATATACTTTGACAGTATGAAGTAATTTCCCTGAAAAACTATTTTCAGATCTCATTTACATAATGGGCTGTTGAGGGAATGTGCTTGTTTTATGAAAAGGACATTTGGGGATTGTCACAAGCACTGAATATTGTAAAACTCAAAGAGCCTATTACAGAACCATTATGATGTTAAGTTATAGAAGGAAAGGAGGAACCAAAGGTATTACAATGACATAAGAATCACATAGTATCATAACTCTGACTCCAATTTGAAATATATAGTCATTTGTATGGAAAACAGGCCTTAATGGCAACAGTAAGGGATTTATTGGGGAATTAAAAATCACTCTTCAAAAATGTGCTAATTTGTGAAGCCCTAATTGACGTTCTTGGTACAGATAATCTCTCTTTATATCAACAGTCATAACTATCTAGTGAAGTTTCTTATAATAGCAACAAAAAGGATACTGAACGAGAACGGGAAGTTATGTTGCATTTTGTATATCTTTATTATGATCTGAGAAATATCACATTTTATTCTACGAGTTAACTTTTGGCCCTTTCCAAAAACTAGTCTAGACGACATTAAATGTTCCCGGATCATACAACTGTTTGTTTAGTACTATGAAGAAATGTAGATTCCAGTATGCAAAATTTATTGTCGATCCCATGTATTGCCAATTTTTTTTTTTTTTTGAAATTTTACTATTGTGATACATCTAGTAATGGTCTAGAAATAAAATTAAATGTAATGTGCACTTCCCAACCAGGCCCCATACATATGCATGTCATTTAAAAGCCGCTGGCCTTAAAGTGCTGCGATTTTTATCCTTATTATTAAGGATTATTATTATCCTAATTATGATATATTTATAAATATATATATATATATATACTAACATTCAAAAGTTTGGGGTCACTTAGCTGTTTTTAAATTTAAACCTGGATTAGCGAACACCATGTGCCATTGGAACACAGGAGTGATGGGAGTGATAAAGGGTTATTAAAAACCTGCCGTTTCCAGTTTAAATAGTCATTTACAACATTAGCACCATCCGCGCTGTATTTCTGATCCGTTTCATGTTATTTTAATGGACAAAATTTGCTTAAAGTGACCCCAAACATTTGAATGGAAGTGTTTATACAAAAAGGCCCATGATCATCACTAAGTTTTCACATCAAAGTTAAATTGTACAAATAGACAAAAACAAAGTCCAATAGCTCTTAGTGATCCGCTAAAAGTGCATTAGATAAATTTAGTTTGGGAAAAAGCTAGAAATGGTTTTCTGAAGACTATAAAACAGAATAAAGAAGAAGGTTGTATATTCAGTTATTTGACAAAAAGTATTCATTGTTGTCATCACAATGTACATGAGAGAATGTAAGACTTTTAAAAGCCATTAATCTTAACATTGCTCTGATCAATAAACGGATGCAGAATAAACAGCAAAATGTGTAGTATTGTAACATTGGGGGCATTGCTTTAAGCTTGAATACACAAAATGAAAAAGCAATAAAAAATATGTTTGATTCTTGATTTACCTGGGATAGTTCAACTGATGTTTTGGAACCGCTCCTTAAAGAAGAGTGCTGCTAACACGGCTAAAATGCTTATACAGGTTACAGGTTATGTAATTACCCCCTTTCCAAATAACACTCGGACAGCAATTCATTTGTCAGTAGACCTATATGAACTACTTTAGTTGACTATTTAATAAATACTGAATCAAATGACATGGTTTCAGATATCCTAGCAATAGATTCATTTACCACGTTGAAAAACCCTTTAGCTGTCTCTTCACAAATATCAGAATATCCTCCTTTTACGCATTGTACAATAGCTTCTCTATTATAATACTCCTTGTCCTGCTATGACCTAAAAATTAAAGGTACGTCTCCAAGGCCGTGATCTTTCACTAACAATTAAACTGCTCATGGTTGCCATGGAGACGAGTACCTTCTATAGTGTCAAAAGTGTCTTATAAATTATCTTACACTTACATTGTGTTATATGTCCTCTGAGGCCGCCAAGTTAATAGCTCATACACCAGTTTATATAGCCATAATTATTTTATATATCACCTGTATCCATGACACTCAGCCGGGGCCTGCTAGATGAAACAAGATGGCTGCTGCCATTTTCTTCTTTTTGCTGCTTTTAACCAGATATATCAAAATTATTCTAACAGTGGACATTAATAATCCTGATGGCGAGATAAACTGCATACGTCCCGGATACTTTTTTAGCTAATATATGCCCTTAACCCCCATCCATTATATATAAATATTATATTTTGAAAATGAATTAAAGCAAGTTAACATGAAACAGTACGGAAATAATAATATAAAAAATAATATTTAAAGAGGCAAACGTTAAGACATAATCCAATCAAAATGAGTGATATTATCGTGTAATAGTATCTTTTGTTTTAGAGTGCCGGCCATTAGTACAGCTCAGAGTGAGCTCATTTCGACCTTAATTAGCTAGGATTTGTAATTATCAATCACTGTTGGTAGAGAACTCATTCAAAAGGTAAACTAATTCTACATAGAAGCCTGAGAACCGTTCATTTTGAACATGGGAAGCAAAGGTTTTTAACAGTGGTAGGCATCATTGCTGCATGAACAGACTGCATAATTAAGAAGAATAAGGATCAATGAACCCTTTCCAAAAAAATATCAGGAGTACCTAATTGCCAGTAGAAATTCACACAGCAGGAAAACATACGGGGGTTTATTTCGTGCTCTAATCGATTGTGATTAGAAAAATCAATACTTTGAACTGTTGTCAAGGTGACAGAATTTATTGTCTTGTCTTGGTTTCCTCGCCGTTATTTAATATTGCTCTTGACTGCTCGAAAAAGAAGTCATCTTCATGTTATTTTACGGTTCATTAAACCGGTGTAGGACGTAGGCATTCCTGTATTTCGGCGCAGGAAGCTCTAAATGTATGCTCTGCTAATGATTCTCAAATTAGCAATGCCAAATATTTACTATACAGAGGTCAGGACATGCATTAATTGAAAATGTATCTGGGCGAAGCAAATGAATCAATTATCCACCTTTTAATGGGTTGAGGGGACTATTAGGTAGGATGTGAAAAAGACTCACATCAGGAAATCGGCTGCAATTTAAATGTAGATGGTAGCTAATGTGCCAATAATGTCCTGTGCAAACATACTACACCGTAGGTAGTATGAGAAATGAGGTTGTTCATATCGCTTTGCTCTGAAAGATTTACAAGATATAGGTCTCAAAGACTTGCGAGGGAGGCAGAACCCTTACAAGTTAAAAATGGATATCCAGATGTCCGGCACAATACACAAATCAATTGTGTTGTCACACAGACTATGCCAAGAACAAATCACGACATTGATTGATCACTCCGGCCTCAGGGCGTTTACATGACTCTTGACTTTATATTAGCAACAAAAAAAAATGGACCATTTCCATCTGAAGAATGACAATAAATTGCTATGCTTAATCATGAACACAGCTATCAGTGGGGCATTTAATAGGGACGTTGTCCTAAGCCTGACCCAGTGCTGAGCACACAGCCGCCCCACTCCTGGATCTTTGTTGTCTTCTTTGTACTGCGCATGATGTCATATGTTGCCATTCAGCCTTGGAAAGTTGTGCAGATTGTGGGAGCATTACAAAGGAGACCAGCGCCATCCAAGTACATGGTACAAATGGTCTGTGGAAAATGGAAATTAAATATCACCAAGTCTGCCTCTGGTGGGCCTGGGCAGCTTAAACCAGAACATATCCCCCATGTTTTGTACAAGTAGTTAGAAATAGTCCATTAAAAATGTTTTCTACAAATCTAGAAATATGACCTTTTTCCCACAAGTTGTATCTTTCTTTCACCATTATTACCTCTTTCGAATCACAGATTCAGGAATTTACCCATGGTGTATCTATTCTCTGGAAGTCCTTTACCTGATTTTCTCCTACCTACTCTAATTCCACCTGCTCACTCCGCCTAATCCAAGCACTCAAACCACCTCACAATACCCTAAACCTGCATCCTAAAGGAACCATTCGCCCTCCCCTTTGAGGTCTCCATGCCAATGACTTCTTCATATCACACTTGCTACAAGTTCTATTTTGTCAATCTTAATATTGATGTTAATTTTCACTGCCCTGCTGTTATAACAGCGCTAAGTAATCTTAGTTCCATGCTACAGCATACAAAGACATTTTAGATAATTGTACGCTTCCACCCTTTGTTGCACCAGTTTAGTGAATGCAGTTTCCTGTTCCAGATGTAACTGTGCCCCAGTGCATAAAGCTGGGTTCATAAAGACATGGTTGGATGAGTTTGGTGTGGAAGAACTTGACCGGCCCCACAGAGCCCTGACCTGAGTGAGGCCTTCTTGTCCAACGTCAGTGCCTGACCTCACAAATGCCTACTGGATGAATGGGCAAAATGCATATGTATGAATGAGATGTCCAACAAGCTTCCATGGGTGTGATGGTCAAGTGTCCACATACTTCTGGTCATATAGTGCACCTGGGAACTTCACAGAACTTTAAAATGTGGATGTCAGAAAAAGAGAAAAATGTACTTTATTCTAACCACAATGTTTCTTAAATTAAAAATAAAGACTGGTTGCAAATGGGTAAAGCGTTCAATGACGTCATCCATGCTCAAAAACATGTTCTTTGCTGATAACGCCATAAAACTATTTTCTACTGTATAGACTACTTAAACTTTTCTACAAAAAACATAGTCGTGTAGAAGCAGGAGTGCATCTTATTACACATACATCACTGCAGTGTTCTATTCTGTGTGCTTTATACGAGGGCAGTTCCATTACCTGCATCTAATGAATTCCATTTGCTTACCCCAACTTTTCTTTTATCCTAATTCAAAAGCAATTGCGAGAAGCATTTATTTGATCCACAGGATGCCATTATCAGGCAAATAACCGTTAATGGCTATATAAGATTGCCTTAAACTTCAAATTTACCTAAACTTTTTATTTATTTATTTATTTTTGTACAGAATTGCTTCTTTCAAAAACAGTAACATCGCATTGAAAATGTTATTCTATTCTCCGGTGACGGCACCTGGAGAAAAAAAATAAAATAAACATACGCATTAAATTAGTATTAAAAATTCATGCTGCATAACTCTTACATCTCCGTTTAACATCTGTAGTATCACTTATGTTTGAATTGAAAAGTCTGACCATAGACTGCGAGATTGAATATCACATAACACAATGGACCTCGTGTATAAAACAGTTCTGAGCTTTTAAAGTGCACTTAAGTGAATGGCTTAATGCCATGAAGTAAATATGGCCCAACAATTTCATTTTCGAGAAGGCTAAATTGGAATAAACCATATGGCAGAAAATGCAAACCTCGTCTCCAAGTGGAATAATTTAATTCTAACAAAAAATTCTGATTCGGTACAGTACACATCGTACACATTTTAATGCCTATGGTAGCCATATGCATTTTCGTCTCTATTGCTCTATGGTGACGAAGATCCTCTGCCATGTCACATGTGAGATAAAATCTGATCAGCGAGAGTCTATTATATTAAGTTATTTAAGAGTTGCCTGTTCTCAGCTGAGCCAGTCTTGTACTTTGTTAAACAGAGAGTCTTCTTTTGTAACTCTCTATGGTCTCTCCTAAGAAGGGGGAATAGGCCCTATTTGCTCCCAGTGCCTACCCCACCACCGAGGAGGCCCAAGAGAGGCTGAAGCATGCGCTGGGGGGTAATTGGTTCCCTTGTACAGGAGATTTTTCATCTGTAATGACAATTCAGAGCACAATTGTAAGACTCTTCTTCATGGGGACTTGTGTTGCACACATTTTGTTCCACACATTTGTCAGACGCTGCATAATTTTCCATTCACATGTCATTGACTCACTCCACACCCTTCCAAACGTTCTGGAACATGTTAGGTGCCTTCACATGGGTGGAATATGTTAATAAGGAGGAATAATTATTCAAATCAGGTCAAACTTGTAAGTCAGTGAAACCAGCTTCTAAAAAGACATAATAAAAGACAAAACTAATTACTTCTTCCTCCATTTTTCCCCGCTTTTGAGCGATTAAGGCAGGGAACTACTAGGGCTGTAAGAACCAGCTGACTGTATTTTTTGCCTGGATGTGTTTTACGGTCAGAAACAAAGTAGTTATTCTCTTTATTCTCTTTATATCATATAGCAATTGCCTGATCAGGGACCCTGTAGCATTTTTGCCCTGTTAAAAAAAGTCCACTATCGAGGACGCTGCACTCTGCACAGCTCTGTAGCTTACTCCTGCCCAGTGCCGCACATCCTAAAAGACAGCGCTCCGGGATATGGAGGGGCGGCTGGTCTCAGGCAACACCAGAAAAGAAAATGTGCCACGTAAAAAATGATGCAGTATATGACATCACTATTCTCCTGTGACATAATTATTAGTCATCTATGAACATTTCTATATAGGCATGCAAGAGAAGAACAATAAATGAGTATCAATACCATATTAAGCAGGTTTCTAACAATCAAAAAGCTTTTGGGTACATACACACCAATGATGTATCTAGGGTGGTTTCCTCCCTAGGAATGATGCAGCCCAGTAGCCCCTTTGCAAAAATACCAGCACCCCCTGCAGGGGCATCCGAGATCCAACATCACAGATCTCTATGCCTGCTGGGCCTTGGCTTTACTCGACATAAATAGGCCACTGAGACAACTTGCTACGAAATTTCAGCTATTACAATAGGAACAAAATGATCAATAGGATGGCGGGATGCGTTACAATAATGGAATGAAATCCCTGAAACTAATGTGAGCTATTCCAAGACAACAATTAGATTAAAATAAGGGTTATTTAATGTTGATGAGAATTGTCCTTTAAGGCAGAGGCCCATAACTCAATTCCAAAAGATAATGAAATGTTCTGCCCCCTACCTCTCCACATGTAATATAATTAAATCTCATACACCTGGAGGTAGACATTGGAATTCATAATGCCACAGTCAAGATCGCTTCCATTCCCACTAACCCTTTATCGGACTGAATCAGCGTATGCAGGTACGAGAGTGCAGGTAATGTTTATCCTTGCCATTTCTTATCTGAAAAGGGAATGTGTCTCGGAATGCCCATCTAAATCCCTAAAGCACTTCTTAATAATTCATTCTTTAAACAACAGCCACCCTTATGGTTCCTAAAAGGTTAATAATGTATGTATAGTACCTCATAAGAAATTTATATCCATTCTATTATTTTACATTCTCTTTTCACTTTTTCTGCGCTCACTTCTGGCTTGTCTGGTGTCTGTAGTGTTTAATAATGTTTAATAATGCTTCTACTACCCGTATATATATATATATATATATATATATACTGTTACATAAGCCCCTTAAGCATTTTAAATTGCAAAATCTAATTGTAAAAGTGATGGATAATCTATAAGCGGACATTCCAGCCATTTTATATATATATATATATATACATATACACATATATACATACAGTAGGATAATTGATACATGCAAAGGTGCTCAGAGCTGCAGGTATTGATGGAGCCATGTCCAGTCTCCAGTTAAAGTAGGGATATTGTGACGTAGATTGCTTACTAAGAAGAGTTCAAGTAAAGTTTAAAAAAGAACATTATGAATTCATTTTAGTATGTCAGAGGATAATGGTTTGTTCAGAACTACTTGGCTTACTGTAATTTCAGTATTTGTATATATCCTGCTATGTTCAAAATTAGCCACTTTTGACTGACTCATAGCAGTAATGGGCCAGTTGGGGAGATCAGTCATCTCCGGTTTAACTGACCCGTTGAGCGGTGGCATTCTTATGGGGCAGAGAGGCTTTCCATGCCCTGGAACCCGAGGTCAAGTTGGCATAGGCCAGAATGCATCACTGGGTACAACCAGTTAAGGCGGCGCAACGCGGGTAAAATATATAATGTAACACTGTGCTAAAATCTACATAGAATATGATGTATCAGCAAGTATAGTTGTGTGTATAATACATTAATCTCAAATGTATCTCCTCCATGTTTCTTTCTCAAAAAACAAAACCACAAGATGCAGAACAGCGGGGTTCTACCTAAGTCATATGAATCTAACCAACATTTTGATGGGCTTTGTAAATGCGACTCCTATGGGAAATGAGCGTGCCTTTAATGTAAACGGCAAACAAGGTGTATTTAACACAATAAGCACGCACATGTCATTCGATACGGTAACTCTGACAACGGCTTATAACATCGCAACGAGACTGCAGCTGCAACACTTGTAGCTCCAATTTGTTCACATAAGTTCATTATGTATCCCGAAAGCTTTGGAATGATCTGTTTTGGAGCTTTTTGACATATATCGTGGGAGGTGAGGGCTGATGATGAAATTCTTTGAGCTACAGACTAAAACAGCTAAGGATTACAGAACATATAAGATGAAGGAGGGATAGAATGCAGACATTAGTGACATACACATCATCCTCTGCTGATAAGACGTTCTAGAAGTGATAGAGATATTTAAATACTTAAACAGACACTTCAGCCGTCATATGCGGTTTAATGCATGTGATAGCAACGTGGTCCCTTTACATTTTCCTTATGTCCCTTTCGCAAATCCCTTTCCCCATCCGCCAGCTAAATGTCTTAAGGAGATATCATCAGTCAAACACATCTCCCTGCACATCATATACCCACCTAGTCATCTTCTGGCTCAGAGAATGCCCCAGGCAGGGTCTATTTAGCCCCCATGTGCAAGCGTGATTTCAATGGGGAAGCTTTCTTGATATTGACTGGCAAGCAGAATGGTCAGACCAAGGGAGAGGACAAATCCAGCAGCAGGACTATGTCTTCCATGCCTGGTTAGTACTTAAATTTTTTTAGAAAAATGTATATGAAAGGGCCCACCGAGTACTTTAATGTCCATTCTTCCATAGTTGGGGTGTCAAGGACATTAAACTGCCCCTTTAAGTGGGCTTAAAGCAGCAGGGACGTTTATTTCAAAGGAGGAGAAACGTTGGAGGCCATGGTCTAAAACTACAGAGTCAGAGGGGTAGAGATAATGTCAGGGAGTTTTACTTTACCAAGAAAGAGGTACAGCCTCCCAGACATACGGCAATTCAAGGACTGATTAAGGTCTGAATCTTTAATGCAGGACAAAACAGGCAGACTAGACGGACTCTCTTTCTAAAAATGATTTACCCGCGCTGCGTCTGTCACCTTGGGTAAACTCGCCGGAGCGGCGGTATTCCTGACAAATCAAAGCTAGCTTTCCAGCGAGGCTGAAAGGCAAAGGCCAGATCTCGTGTAGTGAACCCCAGCCTTGAGACCAAGATTTATAATGTGCCGATGAGCAGTAACTGCCATTCAAAATCAAATCAGCGTTAGCAGCTGCTGGTGTTGGGAACGTGAAACATTCTACATCAGCACTAAGAACTTGGCTTCGGGCTTCAACTCGCTATTAGCTAAAGTAATCACTTGTCAAGGTGACCCATTAAAACTAATAGACATCTTTTCCAAAGGCTTGAATTTAATTATTATTTTTTTTACTATTAATATGAATAGATCAATAACAAATATCATACACTATATTTTAGAAAAAAAACACCATAGGGTGTTACATAATGGCTCTCTACAGCCAGAACCACATTAAAGCAATATAGGCACCGGCTGTTCATTTTTTAATTATTCATATTATCCTTTATTCATAAATAATTTGATCCCCCACGATCAGACAGCTCAAGCACAGATGAATCAATTGTGTGTTATGGAGCAAGTTATTTAAAATCGCAGTACAATATGAAATATTGAAGTAATAAAGAGTCTGCCGCTATATATTATCTTTACAAATTGCGTGGCTGACTTTCTGTTTTTTAATTATTCATTTTCTCTGTTTTTTTCCTAAAATGCATTAGTGCAGAGAAGGCCCGTAATGACGGTAGAAGCTTTTGATTAGGTCCCGTTAAACAGCTCCAACCAGCTTCTCATGCCCAGGTTTATTCAATATTTTTTGCCAAAAAAAAAAGTGTATTTGATTTATTTAGTTCAAAAAAAAAATTGGGTTGAAAATAAATGACACACAAAAAATAATTAAACATTTACATGAGCTTACAAAAACTGACATAGGATTAAAATGAAAATGTTAGGAATGCCATCAATTGTAAAGGAAATGACATCAATACATCACTATTTTCTCAGGAGGTTTCTAACTACATAAGATCCTATTCCCAAACAAAGACGAGTATTTTTATATACTTTGATACATCGTACTTGTCTCGTCCACAGCCATCTTGGTTATTATATGTATTATATGTGGTTATTAAATGGCGAGTCATTGAAAAGATATCGGGAAAATATTAATAGGTGGTTTAAATAAAAGCCCCCAAATATTTCACGCAGCTATTCCAAACCCCCCAATTATTTCACGCAGCTAATTCCAGAATGTACTCAGCAATTTATCCTATGTCAAGGTACTAAACTAGTCCATCTCCCCTCATAATAGGACATCTATTTCCTATTTCACGAGGTACAACTCCGCGAGTGTGAATGGCTATATAATGTCAGAAGCACATATCACCAATAGATTTGTGCATTTGGATTTGTACAAACTTTATTTTTAAGTAAATTTGCCAATTTTGTGGGTTTATTTTGTATCGGGGATAACGCACAAAGTTGGAAAGCATACAATTGTCCAAAATGTCTTGGTATGCTGAATATACCAAGACATTTTGGACAATGATGTGCTTCCAACTTTGTGGGAACTGT
Source organism: Spea multiplicata (assembly GCA_009364415.1). Classification (NCBI taxonomy): domain Eukaryota; kingdom Metazoa; phylum Chordata; class Amphibia; order Anura; family Pelobatidae; genus Spea; species Spea multiplicata. The sequence goes on along the minus strand of VKOC01000921.1, from coordinate 130,659 downwards.
TTGGGAAAGGCTCTTTTCTATTCTAGCATGACTCTGCCCAGTGCAAAAAGCAAGCTTCATAAAGACATGGTTGGATGAGTTTGGTGTGGAAGGACTTGACCGGCCGCACAAAGCCCTGACCTCAATCCCATCCAACACCTTTGGGATGAACTGCAAAGAGGAGACCAACTTCATATTAATGTCTATGTATTTAGAACGTGATGTCATAAAAGTCCCTGTTGGTGTAATGGTCAGATGTGCAAAAAAAAATTATATATATATATATAAAGATAAATAAAGGATAAATATTAATATGTGTGTATAAATTGTATTATGTATATATGTATAAGTAGGGTATGTGAGAAATGGATGTAAACAATCAATAATTCATGAATCAGGTAGTATATCTAAAATATAAAGTCATAAATATATGTTGTAAAGCAGGTCTGGACTGGCCATCTAGTAAACCAGTGGGTCTGTGGCCAATGGTGACTCACACTTTGCCTTTGCTGTTTCCCAGCTGGATGCACACAGCCGCGCGCTACGAGATCTTAAAAGCGGTCCATGGTCGCATCTATCCAGCAGGTGACCACACATACATTATTTGTACCCACTGAACTTACCAGGGTTGATTTTCAACCATAGTCCGACCCTCCTGTAAATTGTATTTTATGAGACAAACTTCTTATTCAATTTCACTAAATCCAAGAGAATTGGAAAAAAAGAACAATGGACTAACATTGTTATGACACTTTCCAGTGAACCTAATTTTGAGCATATGACAAAATGTTAGAAACCTGTGATTGGATAGTTTTTTATATTTTTTTCCTCTGTTCAGAACAATAGCAATCATTTACCCCGTCACCAGCGGCACTTCACGGTTTAAATTCAAAGCTTTAACCTGGAAATTGTCTTATGTTCATTTTTTTAGAAGCACATGCAAATAAAATAGGAGAAGGGCTGTCTTATTACTGGTATCAGATTAAAAATACTTTTTTAACATTGATGACTCAATATCATACTTCCAGTGGTGGATAATAGAATGGCTCAGTCTTAGTCACCCAATCAAACAATCTGACTAATGAAAAACTATGGAGGAACTGACTTGGTTCGCATTGCCATAAAGAATGAGCTCAGTGTGGTGATTGTGCAGAGAAAGTCAGGTCCAGGTCTGCAGATAATGGAGTTTTATTGGAACAAAATGAGATTAAACCACTAGATTTCCCCCTTAAAACATATTCCTTGTTTCTGGGAATAGAGGCATTTTGTTATGTTAACAATCTTTATTTCAAAATCTCTTACAAAAAAAAATTAACTTTGATTAAAAAAACTTCTCGTCGCTCTAAAGATTCCGAATCAATAAACCGCATTTACTGTGAGAATCAGTCTTTCCTGAAAGCTGTTAAATTCAGAGTGTTAAAGTGGAAAGCGGGATTGTTTTGTCACAATGTATCATGTTGATTGCATATTTATTCCTTTTAACAGACCGTATGCTCATACTTCCCGACTAGGAACTCCTCGACAGCCAGAATTAAAGAGACTTGAAAGAAGCCTGACATTAATCGATAGAGCTCTGAGTCTGCGTTATAACGGCAGCAAAAGCGAGACAGTGGGGCAGCGGAAATCGGGACTGCCCTTTGCAAACCTGGACAGTTCAGAGTTATGAATATTCGCTAATGAAAGTTTACGTTTAAAAGGCTAAAACACTTCTGCAATTATGTTACCGCTAGAAATGTCCTTGAAAACAGCTAAGTGACCCCAAACTTTTGAACGGTGGTGTGATATATATATATATATATATGTGTGTGTTTTAATGCATATTATTGAATTATCTGGTATTATATATTATTATTATATTGTATTGTGTATTATTATATGTTTTATTAAATATAATGTATATGAACATGTATACCAATAATGCATTATCCACCTATAAAAGATATATATTTTTTATTTTTTGTAGCCAAGCTTTATCTCCTCTTGATCAAAACATGATTATGTCTAATGCTAGTCTGTCCGCTGGGCCGACGGTACGCGGGATGTGAAAGCTTATTGAAGTATTCAATTACGGCTTGGGTATTGTGTGCTGAGCAGAGATGTCTCTGTTATCGGTTCAGTAGGGCTCTGTATTACTGCCTAACAAAACCATAACTCCCACAATTACCTGCCCGATGGATGGAGAACGGGAATATCTTATGAGGTCAACGTTGTTGTCATCTCTTTTCCATTTCTGAAATTGCCTTGTAATTAACAAGATTAGATGTCGGAAGCCCGGGATATAATATTTGCATATTTTTTATGTTGCTTGCGGTTGCTAGGTACTGTCTGAATCCCCGGCTCTGGCTGTATCTCTGTTATAATAATATATAATAATACATTACAGTGAGACGTTCTGTAAGAGGGAATCATTCCCTTTCATCTAATTGCACATTTTAGTGATATTATCTTTCTTGCGTTTGCTGTTGAACCTGGGAGAGCAGTGGATCAGAGGATCACACAAGTATTCACAATGGTAGATCCAAAGGAAATACGACCAGGTGAATTGACCCTAAATTTCATCGATAGAGGGACATGTCGATTGTCACAAGCACTTTAAAGCATATGATAGCTGAGAGGTCCTCTCCTCCATGAATTTGTACCTCCAAGCAGCCAATGAGTTGTGAGAATCGTCGAACCACAGAGGAGGAGAGCAGTTCTGAAGCTGCAGCTTCTCCCTAAGTACCTTTTTTTTAAAAAAAAATGCCTATACAATGACACCTTGTTTTATTGTTTATTTGTGACATATGCTCAGGTCTCTGTTGATTCTACTCTTCTTAATCATACATTTTGTAGTCAGGAAAGTAGGGCAGCAGAGACCTGCTTCCCGATTACTGTGAGATCATGGGGAAACCTGATTGTGTATAACTTGATTCATTCAGATTAAGCGCAGGTTGCTTTATATTCCAGCTCCAATTGATTGACTGACCTTGCAATTTGTTTCGTGTTGTTTTTTACGTGTTTCTAGACACAAAGCAAATTGCTATGTCTCTTACGTTTGTGTACATTTCATTTATATTTACATCAATCACAGTATTTAATTAAGACTACATAATATTATAAAAAGAAAGGTTCTCAGTGGGAAGTGAATCTAATTCATTTGTCCCTGTAGTTAAAAATGAACCTTATAAAGTACTTTTCTCATTTGTTTCAAGTGGAATGTAGTCATTTAAAAAGCTTCCGTTCAATGAATTTTATTACTTTATATTTTTTGTTTGTTTGTTTGTTCTTGGATATTGACAGAAATACATGTTTTGAAGTTTAGGGAGTACTCAATAAAATAATACAAAAAGTGGAATATTCACCTAGCAGTTAAATAAAACAAATAAAATACATAAAAATAATCACTCAGGGAATTTAAACTTCCCAGCTGCAGCTGGATTTTTTTAGTACCCCTGAACCTATCACAAGTACCCTTAGAGGCAGATATAATAGTGAATGAGACGCACTGATGTAAATAAAGCTGGGCAAATAATTTCCCTAAAAATGGTAGGAAAGTAGCACAGAAAAACTCAAAAACCTTTATTCTATGTCTAAATTCTCCTCTGTTGTATATCTTATGGACGTTTTGATATACATAGTGATGTATAATGAGGGTTGGTACCCTACACCTGACAAAGGTCAGCTTCCCAGCCACCCCTTCAATACACATATATACTTCAGAACGTCAAGATACATATGTCATTTTAGATAACGTCACATGTGGAGTGATGTCAGTGATGTCAAAAATTATGTCACTATATTTTGGTTGCTCTGAACACAGATGACCTTGAGGCATGTATTAAAAAGTTTTTAAAGAGCTACCGTTCCATAGTGGTAACCCATTGGAGTCACCTCGTAACCTCAGGCTCTGGGAACCTTCCCTCAACTTGAAAAGTTAGGAATATCCACAAGCGACCTGCATGTCATCCCAGTAGATGTTATTCTCTTTAATAGTCCTTTGTCTCGTTCACCCTTTCAATGGATTCTCTCCTCCTTTTTCCCTCCAACATTTTGTTCCTCCAATCATTAATTTGAAGCTCCGCAGTTCTTCAACTAAGAGCATCTTGGCATAAAATCACCGTATTTATTTAGTTAAAGGCTCTGCCATTTTACATGAAGAATATATTCAATCAATCCCTCAGATAGCCACCCTATCTCTGTAGGCCTTCCCTTCCATTCTAGTTTCATCAATTTAGACTCCGGGGTTATGATTCTTTCTTATCTACATAACATTTCTGATCTTTCTGTTCCGTTCACCCTAAGGGTTCTTTGCACATTTTTCCGTAATCATTTTTTGTGTTGGCTTTTCACCTCGGCTGAAATTGTCTTTCTGCGACACTCAACATGCATTAGCTGATTCTTCGCGGATTATCTGTTGGACTGCCAGCCCGGTTTTATATGCCATACCGTGGTGCGACTGTGGTTTTGAGCTAAACTTCATATACCAGACATCTGTAGTGTTAATCTGAAGCTTTAAATTGCAGCCTTAGGCTACCATTTTATAAAACTGCAAGATAACGTTTTACGGCTTTTGTATTGAGTCGAAATGATGGCCGCTTCAAAATTGAGGGTTTCCGTAACATTCGGCATCTTGAGAATGTTTTATTTTACATCTAATGTAACTGAGCCCTGTTTAACAAATATTTTAGTAATTGTTTGCAATAAAAGTAGATAAAAGCAGATAAAAGTTTACATTGTGTAAACATCTTATTGTTAAATTACCTTTTACTTTGTGTAATATTTCAATGTAGCCACTTATGTTGTAGGTTTCTTTTCTAATCCGTGTGTTTCTTTTTATCACGCATGAAGCAATAATTACAACTTTCTTAGTGTGTTTAATTATACATTTATTGCAGGATATATTGATTATTCTGTAAAGAATAGACCATTAAAACTAGAACCTGTCTCTTGTTATTGTCTTGGGGCTGATTCATGGTAACTTATTATTTATGCATTTATATAGCAACAGAAGATTTGCAAATAGGGTATTGTAAATTATTATATTTAAAAAAAAAAAGAAAAGACTGGCTATAAACTTACAGTCTAAGAAATTAAGAGTAGAAAACACTCATCTTTCAGATGAAACTGGGAGAACTGTGGGTTCTAGGCATACCTGGGAAACTTCTTAAGCTACCTGGAGCCTTCCGTTTCGGTGGGCGCTCCTGTAGACGTTGGTGGACGTTCCCGCTGACGTTGGGGGCAATCCCACTGATGTCAGTGGGCATTCTTCTCTGTGTCCTTCCGGTGCTGTAAGCGCAGAAGGAGGTGGGAGCGACTTCAGTGTTGCGCGTCGGGATATGACATCAAATACGGCTTCGGTTGCCGTGCGTATCACAAGGGAGAAGGATCGGAGGTCTTTATGAACAGACCTCCCGCTCCCTTGATTGTCTTTAAGTCTGTTAGAGGGAGAACCTTGATCCTTGAACCTGGAGAGTTCCCAGGTATGGTTCTAGGTGACCTATGTTTCTGGTGTTTCCCTCCTGCATACACTTGTTTTAAGAGGACCTTGTAGTGGCGACCCTAGACACCCAACTCATTTGCCTTTATGATAGGACTGGGCCAGGCTACCTAGGAATTATGATGTCTGAGGCTAGTAGGGTGAATTCCCTCTTCCAGGTATCATACAATTTGATGGCAGATAAGAACCATTCGCCCATCTAGTCTGTCTTAGCTATATATATATATATATATATATATATATATATATATATTAATATATATATATATATAGTTCCACACAAAAATCTTAAAATCTCTGTTAATACCTTGCTTATAATTGCGCAAGCTTATAAAAGAAGCTTCTGTCACCTAGTTCCATGTACTGACTTTTCACCTCAATTATATTCTGCATTATCACAGCTGGTCTGAAGATTTGATAGAAATTGTCTTCTCGTGGCAGAAAAAAAAATCCAGTATGAAAAAACTATTCTGCTAAATAGCTCATACCATCATAATAAACATGTTTTTTCAGTAATTTCCATGTTCCAAAAAAATAAAAATAAAAAAATAAACGAGTTAAGAGCAGGCGTCTCCCCATCAAAGATTTTTTTTTCTTTTTTGCTCTTTCTTCACCTCAATTTTCTTCTGGCATTTAGCTTAATCTCCTGTAATTACTTTCTTTGAGACTAGGTGGTCTCGGTTCTACTACAATTCTAATTTGCAAGAGAACTTTTGCTCTGCTTGACCCTAAGTTTTGAGCAGTGAGATATTATCCTAACCATGATGCCCTCCTTTTGTTTTTGTGATATATCCTACCTGTCAGTTGAATGCCATTGTCATTTAGGATTTGGGGAAACGGACAGTTTGCAGAAGAAAGGTGGCCTTACTCCGATAATACTCATACCTGGGAATTCCCAGGGTTTTTCGCTTTAATCTGAGGGTGCTGGGGCAATTTCTCAGAAGATAACTCATTCACATTGATCTGCTGATATCTAGACTCCCAGTTGGTGCTTTTACTACCAGTATGTTATGGTTGATATCCCTTCTTGAATACAGGAGAATAACAAGTTAGGGTTTCTATGATGACTGGCATTAGAGCCATTTGGTAAATACATCATGGACTCTGCATGATCAGGCATCAAAGTGTTAATGTTTAAAGGATCAGCTGATTTAAAAAGTCCCCAGGTATGGTAATACCATCTCTTACAAACTCAACTTTAAATCATTAAGAACCACCTTGATAAGACTTGAGATTTTTTTTTAGAAAATTCATTTTTAAAAGGTTGGAACTAGTTAATAACCCTAAAAAATAGTCTTGATCCCAGTTGTCCCCTAGAAGTAATTAAAAAAACACTGATTGATGAAAGCGGCCATGTTGCGCCTAGTGATTGTCTTGAGGTTGCATTCCTTTGAGGTTGCGTTCCTTGCAGAACACGTTATAAACAGATGATCGAAGTTATTATCTATACATACCATTACCCCTGTTAAAGCTGATACGCCAGGGAAATATGGTTCATGTGTTTTGTTTGAAAATTGGACACAATCATTCTGTTCTGGAACTAAAACATTGTTCTTTCAACATTTCAACAGATGTTCCTTGGGTCTTCTCAACAGCTAAGCTGTAAGGAAAGAAGGATAGAAGGATTAAGGAGAGAAAGGAGAGAAGAGAAAAGGAGAGATCACTAAAGCGGTGCATTTCTAATAAATAGCTAATCCATATTTTAATCTTTAAACACCAGGACATTTGTTGTGGGATTCAGGAACAGTTGTAGAACAGCCTTAAAATCTAAGAGATGAGAAAAGGGGATTTGACAGAAACACGTGACATCATATGACCCCGCTCAGCCCAGCCACCTTCTGGAAATTAGGGGCATAACGAGGTAAGTCCAAGACTCTTTATCCCTACTCGTGAAGCATGCTGTTGGGTTTACTCGCCAGTGGGGATTTCCTTGTTGCCCTCCATAGATCCCCCATGGACTAAGGTCTGAGTTTTTATGTCACAAAAACCGAGAGACTCGATGGGCTGACTGGTTCTTATCTGCTGTCAAACGCTATATCTGTATGTTTCTGATTCTTCCCATACTGTTGTATTTCTACTACTTGTCTAGAGAGAGAAAATACTTCAACAATCCCAATGAAATGCAGCAGGGTTGCTGGGTGCGGAACACTTGAAAGGCGTAGGTAATAGCAGGACTTTCTGTGATTTTCTGTTTAATATTTAAAAAGCCTTAGAGCAATTGACTTCATTATCTGGACTTTCATCTTATCTCATGCTATCTATCCTTGCAGATGATGGCAGACAAAAGAGTGCAGATTTTGTCCCCGGATTCTTGGCTGTTAGAGGAGAGTTCATCCAAAGGCCAGTTCTTGAAAGATCAAGACAATATATAGTACTTTATAAATCCAGTGTTCTTTATACAGGTTTGTAGACTATCCGGTAATTGATTTTGCTGTTGCTGTGTGTTTCTTTTATCCGTTTTGTTGACAACAGCCAGAAGCAACACTAGATGCACATTCCCCTTGCCAGGGGCAGACTTTTTAGCCCAGTAGCCAAACATGCCAAATGGCCAAATATCACAGAAAAACCTCTGGCATACATAGAGTACACTGATATGCTTAATGTGGATTTTTCACCACGTTATTCTACATATGACTTTGGAAACAGAAGAACAAGAGGTTGTTTTATACTGGCCCCCAGGATGCCTCCAGGTTCTAGGCAGGTAGCACAAGCGCTAATTATGATAGCATCGGATCAATATAGAGTATGAAAAAGTCAGCTCTAGACCCTGCTGGACTGGTGAGATGGCTATGGATCATGTGCGGCATATCCAGTCCCTGGAGAAGTTGCCCCGTGTGCCAGATGGACAGTCCAGGCATGGTCTATAAATACCTCAAACTTACTTTGTCTTTGGTCTTGTTTTATATTATGGCTGTCCCATGCATCTTTAAATGCCCTTAGTCTATTAACCTCTTAAATAGAGGGCAATTGAGATAGCATAAGGAGGAGGAATAATTATGCTGGCAGCAGGTACATAAGATATATTTGCTGTATAGACCTGTACAATGTAGGATTTGAGATATGACAGATATGTTTTAATGCCACACATTATCAGTGAATGTTTATGAAGGTAGATACTCTATTGTGGTTTTTCTATTCTATTTTATGTAGTATTTTTTGGTTCATGAAAAAAGAATCAGACCCATGGTGAGAAACAGAATGCACCTTAGGAAACATACAGTAGAAACAGAGATCTGATGATAAAGTACGGAACATTTCATAAACAGTTATGTTAAGTTCCGTAAACAGTTTAAACACATTGGTTTTATTTAACGATTAGAAAATAATAATAATCCCCAGATACAACACTTCGTTTTTGCAAAATGTGGGCATTAATAGTACATCAGAAAGAAAATATAGTTTCTAAATAAATTTTTATTTATCACTTAACTGGACTAGTCCCTGATTTTATGCATTTTCTTACTCCTTACTTCTGATCACGGATACGGAAAGTGTTATCATATAAGACATTTATTAATGCAGAAATCTGTTACTAATGTTCCTTTAATAAATTATTTGCAGTTATATTACCTTGTCAAATTGCCTTGTGCTTAGAACATATTTCTATATTATTGTAAGATAATATGTATCACAGTTACCAACATTACTATGTCACACATCATATGTGCCAATTATCCCACTTTTGTAGGGACAGTACCCATTTGCAGCCAAAAGCCCTCTTTCACCTCTTGCACTGACGTCCCTCTTTTTAGAACCTAAATATGTTTGCTGGATATGAGTGTATCACAGGGTTCTATAACCCTAAAATTCTAATTCGGTCATTTGAGAAAGCTCAGGCAGATTGGTGTCACCTTTGTGATGTCACTTGGTGTTTACAAATGTGATAGGGAAACCAAACCCCCAATCTTCCTCTTCTGGGGCTTCACTCCCATGTGGGGGGGTATGCAGACCCTTCCTGGCCGAAGACGGACAAGAGCTGGATCTTCTAGGCACAACCTACCCCTCCACCAAAAAACGACTCTTCAGATACCCAGCTCCACCATGGTTTTTCAGTGCAAAACAAAAATGCATGAATACTATATCAGGAATAAATGAACACACAAAATAATAAGAAATGTGATGTGCAAACAGATTTTATTCCATGCTGGTCCCAGTCCAGTGAGAGACAAAATATAAAAAGAGCTTGAAATGTCTTGGTGCCCACGCAGTGTTGTGTATAACTGGCCCCACACAAGACACAACCATGTTCTGACCATCCCAGTGGATCCAACCAGGGGGCTCCAAGAATACACTGGGCACCCCAATCCACCCAGCCTTAATTCAGGAGAACCATCCTTTCTCTCTTGTACAGCAACTCACTTGATATTGACCAAGAAATCACTATCACCGAAGACCAAGTAAGCTTATACACACACCAAAAAAGCATAACACATACATACTTATGGAGTCATTGGTTTCCTGGTGAAGAGAAATTTGCCTCTTATTTCCCTGCCTGTGGTCAGGATTTGTTTATTAGGATTATTCCTACTCTGTAAAAGCAGGTGTAAGCTAATATTTGAAATGTTCCAAAGTGGGGAATCCATTAAGCTTTGTGCGTATTTGGGTAAGGTGTCTGCATTTTCCCCTGGGATTTCAGGTGTACTGTTTAGTTATTCACAGCACACAATGATATCCCAATATATACTTGGCTAAACTGCTGATGTTTGAGGGGGTTTTTTTGTCAGTTCTGTTCTGGAATAAACTAAGACAAACATTTTGGTTGAAAAGGTATACATTTTATCATTTGGACCCCCTCCAAGGGGCAGCAATAGTGCCCCATGGGATTTACTTTCCTAGTCATACTCTGCGAAGCACAGCTCGAGAGTGGTTGCCTTCTGATGGTTGACATTGGGCAATGTTTGGATCAGTCCTACAAACATCAACCCAAAACACTTATATCTGTCATCTCTCCATATCCCCAGCTCATTATAATTATGTGAAGGGCATTTTAAGTGCAGTGTGCGATCACAGTAAGGTACATTTCCCATCATTATTGACGTAATTAATTACAATAATTGATCCTGTGCTTGCTGAGCGTTCCCTTTGTAATTTTCATGTTTGTTGAAGGTTACATCGGCTCGCAAGCCGTGACTCACGACCACAGAGAACATCAATAGCGTTTAGGTCCTGTTTCACTGAAACTAATGAGCAAAAACAGAACGTGGAAACACGACAAAACACAACCAAAGCGCAAAGTGATTTTCCCAATGTAAAATATACAAATAATATTTATTAGGGCCCACTCAGCCCAAGTTAAATTAAGAGAATGTATTATTTTAGTAATTTTAACCCTTTTAGTACCCATATGGCCTGACCAAAAGTAAGTATTGGTCGATATTGTTATGGTGTTGTCCATAAGCATGCCAGGGTAGGCTTCTCTCCCTCTTCTGGACAAGTGGCTCTTGGAGGGGGAGGAATGCCAACCATTGTGTGTGGGTATCTGGGGGAAACGGGAGAAAGAATAGCTATTCTTATAATTTTTAATAAACCCATATTCTTTAAAATATACTAGATTTCATCTTAGACTGGTAAAGAGTAACTTTGGTCTGATGAATAGGAAAGATTAAATAATACATGGTCAGAAAAACTTGTCTAGGGACCAAGTTAACTTTATGTTTCTTTTTAGTAACTTTTTGTGGGGTTTTTTTCCCACCCAAGTAACAATTCATGTAAATCTGGTTTCTTTTATTGCATGTCACTAAAAGTATGAAGCTAGAGCCACCGTGAACCATTAAATAATGCGGATCAGAAGCCATAAAGGAATCCAGCTATGCTACTTTTTATAGACCAGATGTTTGTGACATTCTGATATGCTCTCTCATGTACAGGTCTCAGATACCATAACTCATTGCTTGCCAGACCCCTGCTGAGATTAGCAATATGCATTTTCCAAGTCAATGCTCCTTTTTTTTCCGGTTACTTTCTGCCGTCACATCTGCCAGGGCTTCCATTACATTTTAAACTTTGCCCCTGAGTGTGCTGCACCCTTAACCGTCTCGTTGATAAATGTAATAAAGACTATATTATTGGAATCTAACTGGAATATAACTTCCAAGTGATTCTCTCGTGGAAGAACAGTTGATTTTCTTTTGGTTTCGCCCTTTTGTCCCTCTTACCAAGCTTAGTGTTCTTCAACGTGATGTCATAAAAATCAATATGTTTGAATCTCTGGGTTTTAAGTGTGGCCATGGTGGCCTCATTTGGGCACTAGCCATATGTTACCCACCCGTGTGCCACCTGCCCGGTACTTACTGCCCTGAATTGGGAATCCAGTGGTGGCAACAAAGTCAACGCGGGGGCTGAAAAACTGTACACTAGTATGAATTATTTTGCAAAATTAACTTTCGAAATCATAAAAATACATTGGTTTCCTCTAAATTAATAATCATATCGTGTAATACCGTTGTTGGAGGCTGTAGGTACCAAATGGCCATGCAGGGCTTTTATAAAAAAACCACACTATAAAAGGTGTAAAATAGCATGAATACTTTTGCATTTGTAAAAAAAAAATAAAATAAAAGAATAAAATCTCTTCTTAAGAGTTTATGGTCAAGTAGTGGGTTTCATTTAAACCCGGACGTGAGATTCTACAGTATGTGTTGCCGTAAGTATATTTTGACCTGAGGATAATGGCATCATAACCATCGATTTTTAATTTTTATGCTAATGCTGAACATATTAAACCGTTATGTCATTCTGCCAGTGAGGGGCATTTTATTCACAATAATGCAATTATTGCGAAAGATTTGCAACCACTGTCTCCTATGGTTAGCTAGGAATTGTGGTTCTTATTGATTGGTGGTCCATGAACATTAAATTGAAAGGAAACAGCAGTAAGGAAAATATTAAGACTTTAGCAATGACTGCTTCAGGGTATATTAAGCTGCTCCACTTACCCTTGAATCATATCATGCAGAGCACCCTGCGCTGTTTTCGCATGCCAGAAAGTATTGTGGCAAAAAAAATGAACACAGCGAGAGATAAAACAATACTTTCAGGTCTAAACACGGTTTTCTGCTGTGCTTTGGAAGTCCCGGGGCTTCTCGACTTAAGTTTGAGGTCATTTTTTTTTTCTATTTATGTTTTCTGAATATTTATCGTTTTCTGAAAAGTATGTAACAATTATCTGCCACTTGCACATCTGTCCATGAGTTGGAATTAAAAATTAAGTCCGCGCGTTAATTAATGCAAATTTGTTAATGACAAAATGATTTGCCTTTATGTACGAGCAGACGAATCCATGTTCTGCAACAATTCACAGTGTGATTTGCAGATGTGTGCTGTGTAACTGAAAATGTACATATTAAAGGTGGGTTTTATATAAATATACTCGGATATAGCGCAGGGATTCGCAGTTTGTCTCGCCCCACGCCCCGGAACTTACAGTTCTGGGCACCGAGTGGGTGTTTCTTTTTCATTTTAATTTAGCCCTGCTACAGGTAAGCAGCAGGTTTAGGATCCAGATCCCCCGCAGCGCTGCAGGGAACCTGGATCCTCCTCTCCGGCAGCCAGTGGACATCTGCGCGATGCGCGTAGACAACCTCCGCTGCCGGCACTTCTGCGGGGACTTATGCGGTGCAGCACAGGCATTACATAACCTTACGGTGCTCCACCATAGAAGCCCTGGAGGAAGTGCCGGCAGCGGCACATCGATTTGCTCAGATGTTCACCGCCGCTGCTTCTCTATGAAAGTAAATCGGGGGGGGGGCGTGGCCATATCTAGGCGCAGGCAGAGTTGGCATATCAGGGGCGGACAGAGTGGCCATTTCTAGCCGGGGCCATAAAAGTATATCTGGGATTGGCATTATTAGGGGAAGATTGGCATTTTCTAGTGGGGCATAAAGCAATCTGGGGCAAGCAGGCTGCCATTATGAATTTAAGGGGGCGACTAAAATGCGTATTGCCTTTTCTGTTTGTACCAACCGATGATGCTGACTAACTGCATAATAGATACCAAAAATATTAAAATACATGTATTTCTGTGTATTAGGTAAAATACTGTTTAACCATTCCACTACTAACTGATCGGGTCTATATTTTGGGAAAATATACCTTGTAACACCTCTGCATGCATATATACCTCTAGTTTTTATGAATTTTGTGAATACCTTTTTTTTCTCCTTTGATCTCTCTCTCCTGTCTCTGACATTTACTTATCCTCTCTCAATTCTTTATTTTTTTTTCCCCCCAGTAGATTTTGCGCCGCTCATTCTTGCTATTTTTCCCTCACTTGCTCTCTCTCTCTGCAGAGCCGTCGGATTTTGAAGTATAATGAACTGTAAATTGTAGGGTTTGGAAAAGATCCAAGTCTACATTAAATACCTTCTTGGGATACGTATTGATATATACAAGGGCATCGGCATTCACAAGATCTTCTACGTGTTATTTCTCCCTCTGCTTTCCCCATGACGCCACTCAGACAGCTGTTTCAATCAATCCAAGGCACCATTGGGTGTTTTTTTTTTTATATCAACGAAGTAAAAAAAAATGAAAGAACTGGCCATTGATAGCTACAATGTATAACGCTAATCAAAAATCCCCCACAGCTGCCTACGGTTTTGTCATCTTCATTTTCCTAGAATTATTTTTATGTTTTGATGACATCTAAAAGAACTTGGAACAGAACCAAAACAGTTGGTGGTGGACAGTTAAGAGGTTCCATCCTTTGCTGCCAGTTCTATGCTTCTTTGTCCCTAGAGAGATGAGCACATATTAAACATGACTCCTCAACAGCTTTTTTCTTGCAAATTAAATATTAAACATACATCATTTCGCTCTATTCACCGCTCCATCACCATGATTCTTGGCCTAGGGGCATATTGTATGCTACATACACAGCAAGGGACAAATATTCTGTGCTAATGAAAAACAGGGTATTGTTGTTGTCCCTTTGCCAGTGATGAACAGCATTTTTTATGAAAGCGGCATAGTTCCTATGGCAGGTCACAGTATGTAGTAGCATTTAGATTTTGCTACAAAGTCTTACTTTGAAGTCGAGATTTTTTCCGTAAAATTACCGTAATGTGAATATTTTTCCCCCCTACGTTTCAAGTAGTTTGTCTGGCAGTCAAGTTGCTATGAAGTCATTTTTTTTCTCATTGTTAAATCACAGAAGGTTTTAGTTTTCTTTTCCGGCCGTGGGAATAACATATTTTTTCCTTTTGTAAGATTGACAAAAGAAACGAAAAAAGAAAAGCTAGGTACCAATATAATCTAAAGTAATAAAAAAAAAAAACAATGCGTAAATATTTGATGAGATACTTGCCACAGATGTGATCTCTAAAAATGGTTTAGTCTTTTATAGATTCAATAGGACTCTGATGAGTGCAATTAAAACGAAAATATCATAATTTGTTGTAGATATATTTGTATATCTAAATAATGAATTTGAAAACACTTTTAAAAGGGACACATTTTGAAATAATAATCACTAATAAAGATACTATGATTGACGGGCTGTCTGGAAATATACGGTACATAACAATATATAATAATTAACTAAATAATACATAATAGTCATAATAAAAAAATCATGGTTATATATTAGAATGAGAATACCAATTCTATATTTCTATTGTATTGTATATATTATAATGTATTCATGTCCACGCCCGCCATTTAAATTACATGTCTACAAATATCTCCCTGTGGCTCTCGGACATGTTGGAATCAGTCAATTCCAATATGGCTGACATGTCATCTCAGGGAAAAGAAAAAATGTCGGTGCGCTAAGCTAGTCACAGGCTCAAATAATACAAATGTGTAATATGAGGCCTACCAAACAGGTGTAAGCATGCTGCAAGAACAGTGTATTGGCTGTACAATGTATACAAAAAAACAAAAACTGTCTGCGCTTCTTACCCTAATAAAGTACACTAAAGTGAGCTTAATTATGCTTTGGCCAATTCATATAACCAAAACCTCTCATTTATATTATGTTTATATATTTGTTGCCAACTTTATTAGGGTAAGAAGCGCAGACAGTTTTTGTTGACATGTCATCTCTCTACCTGCTCCAGACCGGCTTCCCCCTACCCGTCACATTGTCATGCGCTGTATACCCAAAAGCAAAGGATGAGATGGAGCCTTAGATGTTCTGATTGCCTTCTCTCTCCTTCCTAACACCCAGGCATAGCAAGCATATTATTAACACCATTAGTATTGCACTTTGAAATAGATTACCCTTTCATGACAAAACCCGTACATGTACGGCCTCATAACGCATTGCCCTTAAGGAGTTAAGGACTGGAGAGGAGCAGTACTGGTAAGTACCCAGGTATGAAAATCAGCTTTGGGTCAGAATAACTAGAAAGCAGTGCCCAGTTCAGACTATGTGAGGCACATATACTGTGAGATGTCTAATGATCCATTACATAGCTCTTCAAGAGAGAGAGAAAGAGAGGGTAAGACTCACTCTCACGTCAAGTCCTATTTGGTTTTGTGTGGACCTAATATATATATTGGTTAGCATTTCTAAAACCATAGGCATCATTTTCCCCACATCAGCTTGAATTTGTTACCAAGGAAGCTTAAGCTCTTGAGGACGTTTTATATGTATACCTAAGGATTTTACAAGTTTTTTGGGCACAAGACTATAAAATAAAATGTTATGATTTTTGTGAATATTTCTCTCCAAAGCAGCTGACACAGCAGGAGTATCAGAATACAGATGTAGAAGACACTGTCCTCCCTGCTTCTCAGTCCAATGTTTCCAGGTCCAATCAGCTGCACATGGACATTTCGTAACACGTCATTTTCAAAATGTTCCTGGAAAGTATCTAAAATTATGCTTTGGTGACTTTTAGGGTAATTTGTATCTAATCACAGATACTACTGCCCAGAGTGATCACAGAGTGTTTCATTTAGAAGTCTTTCCTTTATATCAGGAGCTAAAGAACGTCTTAGATCCAGACTCACCAGGACAGTTCTTTCTTTCCGCACATGTAGGATGGATGATAAACATTCTGTCATCACCTCTGAAGGCGTAACAACTAATTCCTCTTGTGGCTAAGAATACATGTTAGGCACGGGCCATTTGCCATCAATGAAGAAGATTATTTTGCAAAGGGAGGAGTCGTCATAGTGAATTCGGATACGGGTAAACCAACATTCAGAGAACTGTTTATTTAAATACCACTTCCAAGAAATACAAGACTCTAGTATGGTGGTGTAGTGATTGAATAGCATTTTAACCCCTTAATGACAAAGCCCATACATGTACGGGCTCAAAATGCATTGGTTTCAATGGGTTTAGGGACCGCCCATTGTCCTTAAGAAGGTTGAACAACTTACTAAATGCACCATGACCAACATTTTTCCCAGTATTGCTGAACGCACCCAAATTATTCAAGAAATAATTCTTTCACCAAATAAAATTTTGTCTAAATGATATATTTTGCTGGGAACACTTAATTGTCACGTGACATAAAAGCAGGCACTATATCAACCGAGAAAAAAGCTTATTAAACGATTCTGGGTTGTTTTTATGTGATTAAACCTTCAGATAAAATAATAATGCAACAGAGCTCTTAATAAATAGTGCAATTAATGTTTAATCTAAGTCGAGTAGCTCATTTAATTAGCCGCTAAAAAACTATAACTAACTTTTCACGGAAATTGAGCAAAAGCTACAGGTGGTCTTCTTTTTAGATATCTTCTCCAAGCTCCACACAGCGTGACACGTTCTCGAACATGACTCAGCTACAGACCTTATAGCTGCTTTTCAGAATCCAGGAAGGCTTGTGAAATGTATAGGCAGACTATTTAAAAATGGCTATTAATTCATGTTAATTTAGCTTTTTTTTTTCACATTCAAGTTGTAGTTGAATTGTTCAATGGCGCATGTTCAACAGGTTTAAAATTGGCTGGTGAACCCTCCTGAGTTAACTATTTTTGTTTTTACACCGGAATTGAGTATCACTATGTCAAAACTATAAATGATGACCAATTACACTATTTCCATGCAAAAAAAAACATGAGAACCATTATCTTAGCATGATATTATTCTTAATATATGGTATTATTGATATTATACAGTATTTGACTTTGATTAACAAATGCTAGCCTTTTAAATGTTATACTTTAAAGAAAATAATAGTAAGTAATGTTTCTAGCACACATTTCTATCTGTATAACTCTATGCATTTGTGAAAACCCTGAGAGGTGGATTTAAATATAATCTCCGGTGTTCCACATGAAATTTTAACGGCTGTTTTTTTTTTTCTCTTTTGCTAGGAAACTATTTGTGTTTCATAGCACTCAGGGTTGTGACTTTTCAGCGGGATCAGTTAAAATCTCGTACTGTAAATTCTACAGTCAATAATTAAACGTTAAGCCAAGCATGAATCCTGTTTTTTTCATTAAAATGAAATTTGCTCAGTGACCAAAGCGTAACTTTACAGTTTAATTTCTGCCAAGCAATCACTCCCTCCACATCCGTCTCTAAAACCTTGTTAAAATGAGGACGCATTGAGTGAGATAAAAGAGTCGTATTGCCTTATTGTGGAAAGGAAAGGCTCAAGACAAAAGATAGGAGGATCTAAACCCATGATGTTTGAGTTTTGTATGAAATGGTTCTGTTATCTAACGTTCATGTTATTAGTCAATTGAAGAATGATTTTGACTCAAGTAACTCATCCTAAGTCACAATCATGTAGCAACTCAAAGATTCAGTAATAGTTTAAGCTGGGTACGGGTCTGGTCCTACACCAGGAGAGTAGACTCAATCTGATCCGAGAAGGGTCGAAGTCCTCATTTCATTGTTACGTAGCATGAGGAGCCAATCCAGGGGCCCAGCTCGGCATGAACTGCACAACCAGGTGGCTTCTTCACCTTTACTTTATCAAGTCACACTTAAACCACAGCGACCCAGCGTCACAAACTGGACTGTTGAGTTTGAAGTTGGCTCCTTGTTGCTACTCGGTTTGTACTGAATAGTTAAAACATGGCCTTCTCCAATGCAAGAGTGAAATAAGATTTTTTATGTGAAGTAACGGAGATATCATTGTTTCATGAAAGTCTTTTATGAAAAAGATAAAACAATATTGCCACAATTATGAAGGAAGCCCACAAGGCCCAAAATTGTTTGGAGCACTTTCAGACCAGCTGGAAATGCCTAGTGGCCAGTTATGTGACCAATCACGTCCAGCCATCGGCTGCACTTACGACATCAGCTTATATTATCATTTTATGTGACTAGGATGTTTCATGTCTGGCAGCTTTTCTAATGTAACAATTAAGCTAAAAATGTGTCAAATTTTTTTAACACTGTTTCAAAAAGAGAAATAATCAAGAAACAGCCGATTTAATTGCGAGAGTATGCACTCCTTCCTTTCGCTTATGAAATAATAGTCTCTAGTTAACACTGGTCACATCCCAGACCAGCAGCTTGGGTATTTATTTCATGGGCAACAAGAAGACTGAAACCTTTAAAAGCACTTGACACAAAAGTGTATTTTGGTTGGGGAATTCGGGTCAATGCTGGAGTGAATCATTTAATAAGAAAGGGTGTAACAAATGAGAAATAAAATGTCAGGTAGAACTGAAAACAATTTTGTGTTGTCTTGACCTTGGACGAAATCCAAGCTCGAATTCTGGGTATCATAACTATGAACTGCTCCACATGGCTGGCTTCTCAATATGTGCTTTTTCCATGCAGCAATCCGAAAATAATGTCTTTATATTTCTGTACCATTAAATAGCCCGTCTTTGGCTGGACAAAAAAAATGTCGTAAAGGAACAGATTTTAGGAACGCAACAGATGACAAAATAATGTTTTTGGGAACCTTCGTACCAGTGTGCCAGACAAACATCTGCGTTATTTTAATGGCTTCAATTTTCAAATTAATGTCTATACAAGAAGTATACCTCGCTTCACTACAGGTTATAGTTGGGAAAATTATTCAGCCAGTAGAAAGGTAGATACTGATATGCTGGTTGCATCTCTCCTCTTTTCTGCTTCCCATTTAGTTAAAAGAGTTAAGGACAGTTTTATTTTAGTGGACGTTTTACTTTTACATTGATCTTAACTACATTAAGTCTTCAATTTGTTGAACTAGAAGAAAGATTTTACAATTTATGGTTGACCATTTATCTAAGATTTTTTAGGCAAAACTGTGCAATATTCCCATCAAAGCGTTTAGTCCATCTGTCCAACCAGCATCATCATCTGTAGCATGTCCCGGACATCGTTATCTTAGTGAGCTAATTATATTAGTATCAGGTGTGATGATTTACCTACTTTTTCGATTTCTGATATTTTGTCACACAAGGACGATAGGTATCGAGCACCAAGTTAGGACAACTAGACCCAGGACATTTGGGGCACTGAACATCAAGGGTCAAGGGAAAGCGCTATTAGTTCTAAATTGGAAAACTAGTACAATGTTTCAAAAACATAATGGATAAGTCATTAAGTCTTGGGCGGCGCTGTATTTCCCATTATAGACGGTGGACCACCGGATTGCATTACATACTTCCAGCAGGCGACAGTGGACACTTATTACAGCGCAATATCTGGTCCCTTTGCTTGGAGAGAGAGCCGGAGCTCACTAGATCTCAGTTTCACCCTTCCTCCTACCTGTCTGACCAGTATTATTGGTTCTGATGGCAGGATTGTGTTCATGTGCTTTCTGTGTGCTGTTATACCTAATTTGCATATTATCTGCATATTGTTTTACATATGGTGTGGTGCTTGCTGGTTGTAGCTCACCATCACCTTCTTGAAAGGCTCTATTAGGCTGGTGATGATTGCTTCCTTAATGTAGTTAGTTTTTGATTTATATCAATACAAGTCTTGTCTTTTGGGGATAAGTATTTGGTGAAAATCAAGTGTTGGGAAACACTTGATTCTCTGGCCTTAGAGGTGCCTTATTGTCCTGGTGTAATCCCAGAGTCCCTTTATCATCGCTTGCACATCTGCTGTGAAAGGTGTGTGCATGGTATGCACCCAAGCCTTCTCTACCAAACACACTCTTTCTAACTTGACCCTTATGGGCTTGTGAAATGGGCAGAATGGTTTAACACTTTATTTATTTCCATGTGCCTATTAATTGCTGTTATGGAATCATTGAACATGGCAAGGCAACCACATGTTTTTTTTTTATTATGGATTTGGTGCTTTTGCTTTTGGGCACTGCAATAGTAGTCATAGCTTGATTCAGTTGGTAGAGGTAGAGTAATGCAGGCACAAACCGGCTTGAATTTGCATATGATCTGCATATTGTATTACATATGGTGTGATGCATGCTGGTTGTAGCTCACCACCACCTTATTGAAAGGGTCTTGGAGGCTGGTGGTGATTGCTTCCTCAATAAAGGTAGTTTTTGGGTTATCTCAAAATGTGTTGTGTCTTGTTTTTGGGTTAAGTCTTCGTGCTGCTCTTGTCAGGGTGCTACAGCACTGTGTTGTTATAGTTTCCAAAAACCTGTGCTGGCGCTGCCTAATGGTTTAAGTTCTGTGTTCCTGGTGGCCAACGGGATAAGAAAGGTTTGTTTGGCAGGTGCATACAGTCAGTTATGTTCTTGTCACAAAAAGTAATCTACCCCCTAAAGAAACAGATGCTATTCAAGAGCAGGTACAATTTTGGGTTTTTTTTCTAGCAAAATTATACACCCCAGAATACAACCAACTTTCTACTTACCTTACTAGCAATTTTATGTATTTGGGTTTTTTTTATAATCCGTATCAAATTAAAAGAAAACCTTGATGAGTGTCCAAAATGCCACAAACCCAACTACATTTTTTCATTAGAGATATCTTTAAAAAATACTAAAACCTAATGTGTTAAAAAATGCCAACGCGACATATGAGCAGTTTTTATGCTGTATTGATTAATGTCAAGTTTCCTTAAGGTGATAAAATCCGTTTAATGAGAAGAAAATCTTAAAGGTGACAAATCCATTTTAAGGTTTAATTGGCAATTTGGTGTTAAGTATGTTTTACACGAGGAGTTCACTGCTGTTTGCCACAGTCATAAAAAATGTATAATTGCAAAATACAACCACAATGTATAGCGTAATTTTATAAACGACTCTATGGTATAGCAGGGCTTAGCACGTAGCCCTCAGTGAGCTGCATAACTCAATATTCCACGTGTTTATACACATCACTAAAAACGATATTTGTTGGTACAACATTTCTATTAATGTGTTACATTCCTCTGGAACCTTAAAACCTAGTTTTTGCTGTTCTGGCAAAAAATTCAATAATTTTGATTAATTCCCAATCCAATTTTAGAGTAATCCTTTGATACAATAAGTGAAAAAAAATCACTTTCCAAAATGTATGAACAGCTCAATAATTCAGTTCTTTCATTTCCGTCTTGTACAAAAGTATCTCATTTTCCATTTTGGCGACCAATGGTATTTTTTAAGGTACATAAAGAAGCCTATGGCTATTTCTGCGCATTTCAGCACATTGTAAAATAATAGTTTATAAAGCAATTTCTTGGGGGGGAAAATCTTTAAAGTACAAATGCATGACTGGCTTTTTATAATATGCAATTGATAGCTACATTCCCAAAAGTATTTTATGAATGGGTAATAGCTTCGACTGTATTAAGAATTCCAACAACCATTGGTCATCTGAGTTTTGAAAATTGACCATGTTGGTCTGTGAAGCCAATGGTATGGGCCAGTTCCTTGTAGATGGTAATTTTATGATATCAGATCTTGCTCACGGTCTACCCTTGGGCCATGGTTGGTCTAGGAGTGGGAAAAGATAACTTCAAACTGTGAAAACCTTTATTTTTCTCTTTTTTTTCCTTAATAATGGAATAGAGGTCCTACTTACATGCAAATGAGTAAGGAACAAACTTGACTGTGTACAGTAGAGTTAAATAGCTTGCCCTGCGTGGAGAGTCTCAGACAACGTTCCGGAAATAAATCTCGATCAGCATATCAGACTAATCCTACCACTAATGGTGGTTCCTACTGGTCATTATTTGGCTATGCCGGATGTTCGGGTGGCATGAACCTTATCACCAAATGAAACAAATCCCTAGGTGGGCTTTAGGGACAGACATTAATTGTAACTAAGTTATCCATGAAAGGAACTTGGTTGTCAACCTGGACCATGCCGCAAAACAAGCCTTTGTTTCATGGAGCAATGATAGATATGCCTATAAGAGTCAAAACAACATGAAATGCAGAAAAATCTTGACTTAAGAGGTGGTGGGCTTGGAGCAGTAAAATGTGTGTACATGAAAATTAACAAGCGATTACATACGTATGTCAAGCAACGGTCGCGAATGGAATTCTGGGACATGGCCACATTCCACCAATTCAATAGGGTTTGAAAGAATATTGCATCATTGAACTTTATTCTTTTAAAATGACGAGTGTTCCGTTGCAATATAGCAATAATGCTGATATTAACAGCTGCTATCATGGTTAAACCATTAACCATTATCTTACTAGTCATCAAACTGTCATTGTGAAATTCATAAGTCTGATATTTCCACTACTTTTTCATAATTATAGGGATATGGTCGTTTTAGCTTTGTAATTTCAGATTGCTCATCATTTTTGTTACAAGTTTCATCCCACTATTAAAAAAACTCATTTCTGGTGATATCAATGAACCCTTTTTGCTTTTCAGCAGACCCACATGCAGCTAAAACCTCAAACTGCATAAGTATTTCATGTTACTCTAATTTCTCCTATGACACAATGTGACAACACGTTAAGCGGAGCTATGGGCTTTCAGGAAATAAAAAAAAAAAAATGTGATGGATGTCAGGCTTTTAATTCCTTGGAGGTTATACTATAGCTTGGAGGAAATGTGTTCATGCTTTTGGCATTAAATCTGTCATACTGTGTTGCCATGTTCCAGGATACCTACTGGGACTTTTCAATGACTTGTTAAGGAGGTATGGCGCGAAGCTAGTGTACAAATCAAATTATAAATCTTTCCAACATTGTATCAGTTCACAGCATGGGATTCCAACATTTAGAACAGTTGGTGGTGGCACGGTTACTTTTAAAGGACATGACGATGTCCGTATTAATTCATCAGATGGACCTTTCGGACGTCACTATGTGCTCTTTTGCAACAAATCTTATTTAAGCCCCCAAGGTGTGTCTAATCCTCTCGGGTGCACATCTGTCTGGATACAGGGCAAATCACATAAATAATACATTCATGCGGCTACATCAGTGTTACTGTCAAAGCTCCAGAGCACGCAGCATTGCTAATGTCTTGTCTGAAAGACCTCGCCTCGTAATCCACTCTAGTCTGTGGTAGGAGCATTTTTTTCCTGCTCAGAACGGCCAGGTTGTGTTCACGATTTCAGAGCTAGATTACTTAAATGCCAAAATGCACACAATTCAGAGAGTAAGAGACAAACCTACAGGTCTCCAAACCTAAAGCCAAAGTAAAGCTCTTCAGTTTATGGCATGCCTTCTTCACCGAGGTCAGTCTGCTGGCCAGAAGTATATATTTTCCTTACACTCCAGCAACCTCATATCTACACCCCCTAAAATTAAAAAAAAAATTAAAAAAAAAAATCAAATATAGTTCTCTTGGTGTCTCTTGAACCTAAGGATTTATATGCCTGGCTGCCAAATTAAGGAAAATATAAATAAACCTACATACATACATATAATATATTAGCAGAAAAAAACAGAGCAATTAAGAATTTGCACCTTCATATCGGGCACTGAACTGGTTAAAAATCTATTTTTGTTTCATTGTTAAGTGTTTACTTACATTTTCTTTTCTAGTGTAACCAGCTCTAATTTTCAGAGTATTTTTGTGACGTGCAGTCGGTGTAAGATATTTCACGAACGCCTTATGTCTTAGTGATTGATGTTCTGCTCTTACCTGTGGATGTTCCGCTATACATGTTCTGCCATATACAGTGTAGTATACGTTTCATGTTGTTATTTATTTTCTTGCAGAACACAAAAATGTTAATTTTTTCGACTAAAAGGCCAGCGAATGGGTGAATTTGGTGTTCGTTTATGGCCCAAGGATTAACAGATGGTTGGGGAACTAATCTCATTATATTGTGCGACTGAATGAATGGGAGAACATTTTTCCGTAATATGAGAGGGAATGCAGAAAACACTTCTCAGTTTATTTTTAATGTGTTGAATTTGTTTGTGATGTGTTTTTTTTTTGTTTGTTTGTTTTTTCGTACCATAGAAAAGACTTCATTTGGCTTCAATACCAATGGACTCCCCGGACATCAAGACTACTGAGGCTTTCATGTTTGACAGTTGCATGCTTTTCTCACATTGTGGTTTTCCATTGGTGTCTCAATCTATTTAGAAACGTTTGCGTTTTTTTAGGATGATGCTCATGGATCTGTTTACCAGATGCGAATATTGGCAAAGGGAATAAAACAAAACAATAACAACACATTGGTTGTCTCGTCAGTAATGTAAATAATGATGATGGTAAAAAAAAAAGTAAAAAGGCTGATCCAGTAAGAACTTCATGTTGCATTTTGGAAGTAAGAAAATGATAGAGATCGGTACCTTTTCCAAATAGGGTTTGGGAATGTGTTTCAAGAAATTTTGAAGATTTTTAGCTAGGAACTTAAGGGTTCTTCTGTTCTGTCTACACAACCAACAATGTTTTTCAGTGATATGCAGTCCTACCTACCTACCTACCTACTACCTACCATAGAGCTAGGTATTTGTATATATAGAATAAGACCATAGACATGTCAATGTCTGGATTCACCTTTGCACTGGATCCCAAGCAGTTCCTTGAAGTGTGAAAACGCATACAAAAAAGAGTTGAGAACAACTCGTAATAGCTTTATATCCACAGGGACGTCCTCATTGAGTTGCTCTCCAACATTCTTTGTATGGCATTTCACCCTTTGAGGGATCCCAAGTGTAAAGGTGAGTCTAGACGTAGACCTAGCGAGATACCATCAGCACGCCACTGATAAGGCCCATTACGCCTAATACCTATGTGTGAAGTTGTCCGTTTCTTTGTGTTGAGGAAGTCTGCTTTGTGTTTCTTTCTCGCCTGCCCTTGCAGCAGGGTCAGACTGATGTGTCCATAGAGGTTGTTCCTCTATAATGGCAAATGAGAGCCGAAGCCTATAACACTCCCAAGTAGGTTTCTTTTGTTAGGTTGGCCATTAAATGAGTGCCTATCCTCACTGAGTTGTTCTCCAATCACTTTCCATATGTTTTTTTTTTTTTATGTGGATAAATCTTTAGCTGAAAGGGCACCTTTGCTACAATTAACTTGCTCAGTGTGTTAGCGCGGCTAATGAATCGAGTGAAACGGCACATTCAAACCCTCTAAAATAATATAACATGATGCGCGAGCAAATTATTTCACTCGTATAAACGTTCGCTTTAAGATCAAAGATATCTGATTGTATTGCTAAACATTTCAATACATTTATTTTACTGCTAGGATAACTAGACCTGCATTTTTTTTTTCCAGACAGTGATAAAAGACAAGGATCCCGGGTAATGAAAAATATGCCTTGACGGCTGAAAATCGGATTCAACACTCAATTCCCTTGATACGTTGATAGCGCCTACGGTATCTGGCAATAATACTTTTATTTCATGCTATAAAGATGTAAGAACTTCCAGCAACTTTGTTAAGATGCTCAAGGAAAAAAAAAAAACATTCTAATTAGCTTTTCCCTATGGATCTGTTTCTCGTGAAAAATGATATTTACATAACATGGTTTTATATCTTCAGCAAACCCTCAACAGGGTAATAGCCTGGGCATGTAAGTAAAATTGATTGATTCTGTAGGGAGTAATTCTTTCAGTGGCAAATTTGTATTCAGATACCAATTAAACCTTCGGAGTTCCCATACACACGCAAAACATTGTTTTCAAAAGACTACGCATTTATCTTTAAGCTTCAAAATATGTTTGGCGAATGTCTGCTTCCTCGCTGACCCGTTGTAATTCGCGTCAAAGAGTTTTTATTAAAGTATTTGCAAACTAAACAGCACCGAGACGTTCTTCAGTGGCCCCTGCAATTATCTGTCTTGTTTACAACTTTGCTTCAGTTGCATTTAAAGGAAGAAAGGAGGAAATGTTCACTTTCTTGTAGGTGGATGATTAACGGCTGGATGACTTCGGTGCCGAACATAGAACGTTCATTCCGCTGTGAAGCCAATTATGTTTTTTTTTTAATTATACAGCACTGAGCAAAGAGCCAATGAAAGGTGTCGACAGTTTATTGTCCCTGACGCCCCCATTAAAGAAGGATACATATTAAAGTACTCTGTTACCTTGAGTACTTTAATATGCATTCTTCAAAGGAAAAAAATAATAAATCAGAGACTTACCTGACCTAGGAGTTGCAGCCCTGCTGCAGCAGCTGCTCTCCTGCTTCATGGTACAACATTACTTACCACTGATTGGCTGCTTGGATTAGCTAATCAATGGGAGTGCATGCTCAGGGGGTTCTACCAAGACTTACCAAGTTGTCAGTACCTGCTCAGCACCCCTGTCTCCTCTGCGAGCCCTCTAGCTCGGTCTCGCTGCCGACTTGTAATGCTGAGCGCCGGAAGATGACGTCATTTCCGAGACCGAGCAAGGAGACTCGCCGCAGGACTGCTGAAAGGTAAGTACAAGGGGGGGCAGGGTAGATAATGCCAGGGCAGCAGGGTAGATAATGGGGGGACGGCATTTTAAACTTTGCCCCAGGCGGCATTTTGTCTTGGGCCAGCCCTGGTCATATATTGTTTAGCCTGCCACTACGTCACTTTCATTCCTTTGAAATAGGATAAGTGAGTGACTGCTATGGTTACTAAAGATACATTTTTCTGTTTGCAACTTTGCTTTTTTTTAAATGGATCTCATATTGTCGTTCCGCTAAAATGTCCATCTCTACATGAATATAGAACAATACAAAACAGACAAAATTAAAAACATCCATATAGGAAGAATTCAGTTTTAATTTACAAAACTGAACAAAAAAAATTGTGATTTGGACTTCTATATACGCTAGGACTACAATATATTTACAGATACATAATAAAGATAATAATGCGTGCACAACAGAGCCCCTTTAAATCTTTTCAAAGACTGCTTACCGCCGTTTTCTAATGCAATAAAAATGTGAGTTTTAGTTTATGAAAATAATGGCTTCTGGGCGCCTTTGCCATATAAACAAACAGAGACTCCAGAAGCCGTGAATTCTAACAAACCATTCTTTTTCTTTTTATTATGGTTGTTATCTACGGAATCCCTTGATAGAAATATTTCTTGATACCTTGCCGTCTTCTGTTTACTGCCGTGTGTGCATCACTAACGCATTCAGATTAGTTTTTTTTTCATGCGTTCACTAATCCATTGTACTATATCTTTCCCTTAACAGTCACAAAAAACATACGTGTGTTTGCTGGAATATGATATGCCATTTTCTTTTAATGGTATAAGAGTCTACAGTCTGGCGCACAGATTATCTAGGACTTTAGTATTGATCTGCGCTGGAACCCAGGTAGAGACTGGTTGGTGAGGTACGCATATGTCTAAGAGCTATGCATTGTAATAACTTTTATAACGCATGTTCATCATGCCTTGGCATTAAGTTATGGTCACCTGATAGGTAAATCAGCGTGGTATACTCACTAGCAGCCAGCTCCAGTGCTAGCTCACATGAGATTTGTAGGGTGTCAAACGAGAACCCATCACATGTATGCACGCACAGCACTCCTATTCAGTGCCGGACTGGTGTCACACTTGGCTTCTCCATTTTGGCTTTATTTTTTGTTGAATAAATCCTGACTGGCTATCCGGCACACCAAGCAAATGCCTACCTCTGATGTCACTAAAGTGACAGCTCCATTCCAAATGCACACAGCACGCAAGCTGCAAGAGTGCAAAATGGCATTTCTTTATACAGTATATTTGACTAGAAAGTCCTTTTCCCCACAGGACGTTTTTTCATTTGTGTAAAGGTTCCCACTAATAATAGAAATATCTATCTTGCATTCATTAAAACATGAAATATTCAGTATATTCCAGTAACTAGTTTACGTAACTGAAAAAAATGACCTTTGCCTGTAGTCATGTGTAGTTGTGAAAAGTAGGAAGGATCTCTTACTGAGAATTTTAAGTAGTAAATTAGAGTATGTTACACATTTTTAATCACATGACATAAGGTAATTTCGAAAATATGATTTATTGATGTCTAGTTCCATGAGCAAAACACAGAACATACATACCTGTTTTATTTTTCAATTAGTCAAGTGTGAGAGAGTACATCTGTTCATTAAAACTGAGTATGCAAATATATTAAATAAACATTTTTTTCACCACATTCCAAATTTAAGTACCAGCTTGATTGTATGTTGACTCTATTCCATATAAAATAAAAGTCTCTGGAGTCTCGACAGAAGATGTTTGTTAGGTTGACGTCTACATCATGGACGCAATTAGCACAAAAGAAAGTCAATGACCCTTTAAACTGCACTTTAATGTAAAATATGAATATAAACATAATCATTCATCAGCGTATAACACACATTTACTTACATTTATGAAAATATATCAAAGATGATTCCCTGCCGGTAAGGTATTTTTTGCTAAAGTGCTTGTGGTTTAAAAGAGGCTCTGTGTGCTAGGTTTCCTTCTGCACACAAAACCAATGTGTGGTCAGTTAAGAACCTCAGGGGCCTCTTGGCAAACATATTTTGGGGGCTCCTCCATGGTTTCACACACAAATTTGCTTGACTTCACTCTCTCTTGCATTCTGTACAGGGTCATATGAGATTGTGACACATGACCATAAATGAGAGCTCTTCAGTCTTGGACCAACATCTCCAGGTGATATGCTTAGAGTGACCACATATCCCAGACAGCCTCAATCCCCAACTATACATTGATCCTGAATATAAGCTGTATCCCCAAAGCTGTATCTTAGGGCAGGCCTGAAAAAGAATTGTGCATAGCTGCTCAATAATTTTTGACCATGTCTGATCATGCCCTGAATAACTTAAGGCAAGAAAAACATCTTGACCAAGAGCGGACAGTGCTAAAATAGCATGCCCTATAGGAAAATAGCTACTTGGGAGGAGCATTGCCATTGTTTTTGCTCACTTGTACTGTTACAGAGGAGACCCCCTTCATTAGCATATCAGACAGGTCCCACCCATCAGGGCAGTCCAAACCCAAAATGCTCTGTCTGTTCTCTTTCTTAGGTGAGGCTCCTCTGTTGTTTTTCTCACCTTAGTTTATTCAGGGTATGTCCAGACATGGGTCCCTTCGCTCACCGCACCTTGAAAGATATCAGCTGTACTATGCTGGCAAAGCTTGTGACCATGGTGAATTATGTGTCTGTGGTTGCTAAAAAGATAGATCTTCTATAGTAATACAAATGAAGATAAGTTGATGAGGCTCACCTTACTACAATGTGGGCTATTTAGTGCTGTCTGTTCTTGGTCTCTGATGAGGCTTCTATGGTTATCCAGGGTATGGGTCTCTGGTTCACTGCACCTATAGGGATATCAGCTGTATATATCACTAATAAAGCCCATGAAGGGCTGAAACATATGTGTCTGGGGTTGCTGTATTCTTTGTGCAGGGAGGCTCGCCATGCATTTGGGGTTTAGACTGCGCTGATGGGTGGGACCAGTCTGGTATGCTAATTGAGAGGTCTTCTCTGTAATGGTACAAATGAGGAACAAAACGGTGATGCTCCTCCAGAGCAGGTACTTTCATATAGGACAGGCTATTTTAGCACTGTCTGTTCTCTTTCTGAAATGAGGCTCTCAAGTTATTTTTCTCGCATTAGGTTATTCAGGGTATGCCCTGATGTGGATCCCAGGCTCACTTCACCTAGAGAGATGTCAGCCCTATAACAATGGGGAGGCCTATGAAAAGCTCAAATGCCTGTCTATATATGATATAAGCGCTGATGAAGCCAGTGAGTGGCTGAGTTGTATGTCTATGATTGCTGTTTTCTTTGTAAAGGGAAGGTGTGCCATGTGTGTTATGTCTGGTTTGCTCTTGTTGTGTTAGATCAGTCTGCTATTTTGACAAATCAGTCTCCTGTGCAAGTGAACATAAAAATGCTGATGCTAAGTGGGTGACTTCCTACAGGCCGGGCTATTTCAGTACTGTCTATTCTCAGTCTGAGAAGACGTCCCAAGTTTGTGCAATCATAAGCCCCAGCTCCCAGAAAGTAACCCTCAGCAGCATGAAGTTTAGTGGAGGCAACTGTAATAATAATATATTAAGTATAGTAAAAATGTTTTTTTTAAGGCTAAAATATACATTTGATACTTTTATCAGATGACTCTCTTCAATAAATATACAAATAAAGTCTAAAGTCACCAAAAACACAACCTAGAAATAACAGCACAGAACCATGGACTTGTGTTAATCATTTAACAAGCTTCTTCTAAATTTGGCATTTGACGACTGCAGAGAATTGGACTCAGTTCCTAATTTTTCCTTTTATTCTTTTTTTTCTTGTCTTTTTATTGTTTTGTTCATCACTTTAATTGCTTCTTAGGAACAAGTTTATTTTTTCCATGCAGAGAGTCTAACCACAATTCTCTTGTTTTCATTATATCCACAATATGTTGTAAATTACTGGTTGCTCCAGATAGATGTGTCTTAGCAAGCATTCCTGATAATTAAAAATGAAATGCAGAAATAAATGAATGACACGATTAATTCTAATTTCACATTATGACATCAATGGGAAAAAGCAAAGTTTCAACCCATCCGTCCATAAACGGCTGGACAGATACTTTTGACGTTGTCTTTTCTCCTACCTGGGAAACTTTTTCCTTAAGGACATATTTAGTAAAGATGGATGAGGTTTGACTTGAGTAAGGTTTGGAACGCAAACCAACCAAATGCGTCTTTTTTTTTGCTTCATTGCCCCCATCCAGGCTTATGATTCCAGAGTGTGAGTGTGACATAAGTCCTTATTCTGTATATGGCCCAAATTTTATTGAATAATGCAACGTTATAAGCACGGGGACCTATTCAGAGTCCATGGCATATTAATCCAGCACAACTATGTAACATTTTTAGATTCAGGTTTAATAATCATTTAAGCGTTTATCTTATCAACAGTCATTTTCAGTTATCAGAACTGCAGGTTTTTCTGCAAGTCAATCTTTAACCAATGTGTGTAAACAGTAGTTGCACACAATGCATTTATATTTGTCGACTTCATGTAATTTCCTATAATATATCCCAGGAGACGGATTTGTAATGTCATTTCCAAGCAACAAGGAGGAAGAAACATAAAATCGCTTACACATGTTTACACGCAAAAAACCCCCCCCCAAAACACCAACTTTATCCTTTTGCAGTTGTATTATATAGTGTCATTGCAATCACCATTTCTCCATATGGTGAATATACTATTAAGGCCATTACAGGTTATATCATTTTATTAAAAATAATGCCAATTCATCCATGGAGACCCCTGAACAAAAACAAACTATCCTGAAAAATTAATGCAAACGCCAAAGTTTATTTTTAATAAATCGTCAGGCCATGATCGATGTTCACTCTAAGCCGGGTCCCCCTCTGTTGGCAGAGCCTACAGGGAAAACTTTTACATCTGGGGGTATGTGTGGAGGGTGCTTAGCCCTTCCACAGGTCTAACCTCCTGGCACCCAAAGGTTGCTTGGATGCACCCCATTACCCTTACCTTGGAGACTCGGAGCTGAAAGGTGGCAGGTAAGGTTGTTTTATGGGGTTTCATTGAAACCCCTCAGTCTCACAGGACAAATATGATTGGAGGTGGTGAGGCACAAGATGGGAACCCTACCTCTGCAAAGTGTTAATGATAGTGTGGCAGGTACGGATGTAGTTTCTATGCCCCCAATGGTATCTCTATACTTCAGCCACCCCCAAAGATGTGTTGCTGCAATGTGTTTTTTCACTACGAGTGAGACAAATAAGTAAAATGGGTGGAATTTAAGATTTTTGGATGATTTTTCTATTTTTTCACTTTACTGGGAGTCTTGACAGTAAGAGCTATAAAGCTAAGGAATGCGCTACCTACAGCGGTGGTGACCACAGGTAATGTGAAGGCTTTTAAGGATAAACGCTATTGCATTTTGTCACAAAAAGGATATTCAGGTCGCATATCATACTTTAAGAGCTGCTGATCCAGAGCTTATTTTGATTTTCTTTTTTTCTCTTCATATTCGTCAATTCAAACAGGGATACCTTGGAGAGCTTAAACTTGATGGTCTGTTTTACCCACACTCACTATGTAACAATGTAACCTATTTTGGTGCTGTCAGTTCTCACTTTTTAGAAATACCAATTGTATCTTAATTAAGAAAATAATGCTTACTTTATGCAACAAAACAAATCAAAGGGCCAGAAACTGTAACTGTGCCTAACTAACCAAGTTGAGTTGAGTTACTAACACCACTTTGAGATTAGGGACTGAAGGCCTCCCACTCTCTACAGAACTTTATCGATGGACATTTTGCATATAATTATTAGATTACAGAGAAAAACATGCCCCATTAACTAAAAATATTCCTAAAAACTATTTTTTTCTCCAAATATGTTTCTGATCTAAGAGCTCCCTAATCACATAAGCTTTCTTTTGATGGTGCAAAGTGCAAGCTAAAAAGTTAATGACTAAATAACAGCAATACTTGGCTTTGTAGCCATCGAGTACCGAGTGCATATGCAGACATAACACTAAAATCATCCCTTTGTTTTTTTCCGAGAGCAGCAAACTGATCCTATTTTAGAACAACATTGAGGGTTCCTGCTTCCTGTTGTCTTTTACAGTAATTGCCCACAGCTTCGTATAGTCACTTCAAAAAGAGTTTTAATGATCAAACTTTTCTAATCTGTTAGGCTTACAAAGATTAGAAAACGTATCATCAATGAGAAGGCTCCTCCTGGCTTACGCTCAACTTAAATTAAGGTTATTGATGATTAACATTACCGGAAACCCAACAGAGAAACAGAACAGGGTCCATTCATGTTTACTTGTAATCAAAAGCTTGTAAATGGTCACTACAGACTTGACACATGTGGCAGGGTCAAGATAAAAAGAGAACAATACAAATTTCAAAAGAGGTCTTCTTATCTTGGCCATGACAAACGGCAGCTCAATAATGGAAATGCAACCATATTTCCTTCGGAACGTATATAAAATGCACATATTTCTCTAAAGACAAAACAGTTTTTTGTTTGGCAGCCGTTTCATCACGAAGCTAAGAGATGTTTATCGTTTAAGTTCCGTCGACAAGAAGTGTCAGTTATTAGAATCAACAGAGCTTCTGTTCCAATGAGCAGGAATGGAATGTCATTCCTATCGTGAAACGAGTTTGAAGGGAATTCGCTGTGCTTGATAGGTAGCCAATAATTCTGCGGCAGGATCTGTAATTATGCATGGATTAATCTGCGACTTGATTTTCCGCTCTTGTCAATCTGGCACCTTCCAGCATCGTTACATTCACCAGAAAATATATTGAATTAAAAAAAAAACTTAATTAGTAATGATTAGCATAAATTGAGTACTGTTCAAAGCTACCCCACACATAGACCAAGGACATTACTACTTCAACATGTTTTTCATGACACTATAAGGCTGATTTACCAATAAATATTCTTCCAGTCTTCCTATTTTTTTTTAAAAAAGGGAAAAAAAATGTTGTAGGTAAAACATACATTAAACGATGGGCATATTAACTTATTTCCAAAATACCTATTATATATGGTAAGAGTATTATAGGGAAAAAAATGCCTGCCAGCTTTCCACTCCTGAGGTTATCACCATAGTATCCTCAACCATATCCTAGCTAAGTAGTTAACATCTCAGATAAATAACTTCTGATGTACACATTAAGTGGGGACAACAGTCACATCTTCAGTAAAAGTATGATTGTTTTTTGTCTGAGAAGCTGAAATTGTCGACAGCTTGTGGCAGAGCCAGCATTATCTAACCAGGTTCCTGTGCTAATGCAATAATCATGAAGACCATTAGGAACAGGAAGATTTTTAATACATATATATTGTTTTAAGTTCCATAGTTCCATAGTTACATAGTTCGTAAGGTTGAAAAAAGACCTAAGTCCAACCAGGTCCACCCTTCTACCTAACCTTTCTACTCTTGATCCAAAAGAAGGCAAAAAACCCTAATTAAGCTACTTCGAATTCTGCCATCAGGGGAAAATAATTCCTTCTTGACTCCAACAGGCAATCGTATTTCTCCTTGGATCAAGAAGCTCTAAAATATTAATGTTATTCTATTTATATACCTGTATATCATGCCTTTCTAAGAAGGTATCTAATGTATTGGATAACACCACCTCCCTTGGACGTGAATTCCATTTATTGTCCTCACTGTCCTCACTCCTTTGTCGCCTATATCCAGTCCTGTATATGGTAATGTAGGTTAGCATTGACAAAAACCCATACTTCTTGTGACCTGGAGGCCACCATTGCTGCTTGTCATGAGATATTTGAGGTTATTTATCCTACTTAAAAACATTGAGCTGATTCTTTATAGAGATGCTTCTTCCATAAACTTTCCTTAGTCAGAGGGCCAGACTGGGAGATTAAGATTGAGCCTTTCTTTTGTTTTCTAGAACATGGTATGATAAGGAGTCAAGGGGTTTGTCTAGTAGATTAGGTTAAGACAACAGCGAGAACTCATATGAATGGTTAATATGCAAAACATTATATTATTCAAAAACTAGAGCTTTTAAAAAAATACCAAAAATACTTTTGAAAACTTATTTTTAATCTGACACTAGTAGTAAAAAAAAAATGGTGGGAGCCTTATTACGACAACCAGTTAGTTTAGAACAAAATAATCAACCTAAAAGCAGAACTTAACATTGTTATGCAACAGGAATTCAGGGTCACTATATCATAAAATCATCATATTAATTTAAAACAGTGCTTTATCTTCTGTGAACAGGTCATCGTACTGTCATGTTCTTTTTGTGGCTCTTAATCTAAACTCTTTGTGTCAAAAGCATTAATAAAGTTTATTTTTAATGGCCGGCGAATACTAATTGCCGCTGCATGAAAATAATAAGCTAAATGTTGGATTGTTTGTCAAAGGTCAAAATAATTGTACCAAAGTTTTATTCTAATTAACATTAAGAGATCTGCATTACGGCTAAACATCTGAAATCATAAAAAAAAGGTTATTAGATATACCGTACATTGCATAAATGCTATAATGGTATATGATTTTATCATTAACATGTGTCAACTGTTTATAAATATTCTCTTTCGCAGTAGGATCATTTGAACCTTACCAAGGACAAATCCTTAGATGAGTATTAAACAC
Source organism: Spea multiplicata (assembly GCA_009364415.1). Taxonomy (NCBI): domain Eukaryota; kingdom Metazoa; phylum Chordata; class Amphibia; order Anura; family Pelobatidae; genus Spea; species Spea multiplicata. Next base: position 94,925 of record VKOC01000921.1, on the reverse strand, counting down.
TCATCTAGTGACACCAGACAAGCCAGAAGGCTTGTTTTTGCCTCAGAAATCTCATGGTGCTGCCACAACCATAAGGGATTCTGGGTAGGCACATGCAAATAAGGTCAACAATGATCACCTTTGCCTCTATATCCATTTTATACATGGATCCCATGTAATTGCCCGCTGTACAGGACAGTCATAGTGCTGCCACAACCATGAGATTTCTGAAGGAAAAGCCAGGCCTTCTGGCTTGTGTGGTGTCTGTAGATGAGTGTTTAATAATACTTCTACTACCCTTTAAATTTAAATGGAAGGGTTTCCATCACCTTTAACCACCATAACTTATATATATGTTAGTTGTGATGGTGGTGTGGATGTTCGGTGCGACAACCGCCATACAGAAGGTTGCCGGTGCTAAATCTATGTGGTTCCGCTATCTCAGTGTATAGATGGCTCTATTTGACTATATGTATATGTCTTGTTTTTTATTTTTAAATATCAGTTTATTGTGTATGCATTGATCTTCTTTTCCTATATTCTGATGGTCAAAGAGGAAGAAACCCAATTGAATTTTTGGACTTCATGCTTAGGCAGATTCCTGCTTTATATCATTTTTGCTTTAACTAAATCATTTTAGGGTTAGTAATTCACTTTACCATCCTTGGGGGGGGAAAACATTTTGTGCCAAAAACATTGTTTTAGTTTTAATTTCTGATGCATTAACCAAAACCGTACACCTTTATACTTGCGGTTTCATTTAAATGTACGTTTCATAAATTTAAATAGACATTGTAAGCTACGCCCGAAGCTAAAAAGGCAATGAATGGAGATATGTATCTGTTTAAGAGGTCTGCTCAGATCCCATAGCATATGCTAACCTTACTCGATGCTTCGTAGCCTTTTACAACAGCCAACAGAAGCCAGTGAGGAGTCTGCGCCTGCCAGGAGCCAGCTGAAGACCCAGATGCTACTAGTTATCAAAAATATTGTGCCCAGGGCGTGCCAGCGTTATGAAATAAGCAGGCCAGAAAAGTTGCCTTGCCTGCCAAAGCCAAATAAATGATGCGACTGAAAGGCCTAGATGCTGACCTCAGCTTTTTACGGACCATGCCAATTAATTACAGCTTTCATAGCGGACATAGTTACTGCAAAATGTTGCTAAAAAAGTTGCAACGCATCAAATTAAACAGCTAACGAAACAGTATGATATGTATCTCTAATATTCTTGTGAACATGCGACCGATTACATTTCAAAGAATGTGAGTCTGTCTATAAAAATCCAAAAAAATTAACAAATAAAAGCTGGTAATTAGATAAAGATTAGACTGGTTGAAAATTGCAATCTACAGGTAATGTGAAGCCAAATGTCCCCTTCTTCTTTCATTAAAAGTTTCTCTTCTTCAACCCTTCCAGTCTTGCTAAGTGTGTTTTGTGAATGATGATGGAATATAGACTGCAAGTACAAATTTAGGGAAATATTATATTATTTGTATTTAAAAATACAAAATCAGCAGAACATATTTCATATCTGTGTTTTATAGTTTCCTGCTGTACCGAATGCCAAAAATATGACACGTTTTCCAATTCTTCCAAATCCACAGTTAGCAGATGTTTGAGGAACAGCTGCCTCGTGTGAGTTAAGAAAGTAGCTTAATTGTATTCCTGTCTAGAATTTTTTTTATTCTTATACATGAGTTCCCTCAGCATAATTCCATTTCCCAAACATAATTCTTTACACAACATCACAATGCTCTGAATCATTGTCTTGTGGCTTGGTTTATCATAACCTCCACACAACCTTCACAAATTGCTTCATCACCCTTTAGAGAGTCCTTAGAAAATACTTTATTTTATTGTTTTCTCATGTTTCTTCTACTAAAGAACAATTCCTCTTTGTATTAGAAAACAATGGTTAGTATTTCTAAATATTCAATTTAGGCCAATATTCAGCATTTTTATTATAGAAAAAAAACATATTTGTGATCACCCAATCAAATTAGTTCTAGGGGTAACAAACCAGATGTGATGGATCCAGCTGACAGTAATGTCCAGCCGATGAAGTCTTAATTTACTTTATTAATAGGAATCCATATCCTGCTTATATACTGAATGTTACTTTAGTTGAAAGACGTGTAGGCACTCACATTATGAAGAGATCAGACCTCTGATATGTAAATAATCCAAGTACCTTGACGTCTTATCATGAATGCATATTATAAAGACCTATTTGGGATCCTGTTATTGAGGCTTTCTAGAAAACTGTAGGCGCTATTTAAAGTCCATAGTCCTCTCTGTTGATGTGTCTATGTGTCACAAGACTATCATAGCAAAGGTACATCATGAAGCAAATCATGTAGGGAACTTTCCTGATGTGATGCCATCACTATACACGGTGATATGGAAAGTTACTATCTTCCATTTAGCATGAGATGTGCCATTTAATTTGTGTAATGTTGTCATCAATGAGATCCCAAAGGATTATGTGACTCTACTTCTAAAGACTTCATGTTCTTCTTGACCCATACAGCTACTTCAATTTGCTTTATAACGCTGTGGCCCTAACAGCAAGCCTGATCATTTAAGCCCATTGAGTATATCTTTTGTAAAGTCCTGAAATGGCAGTTAATGATGTCACATAAATCTTGCTGTCACTCTCAGATTCACAATATATTCGTAAACATTACATTTTAAAAGACCATCTTTAGTTTAAAATTACTTGATTATTTAGAAAAAACATATAACTTAAATTAAAGATATGTAACCTCTGTAGTGCTAATGAATATCAAAATAATACGTAATCGGTGTTTATATTTGTATTTATTCAAAAATTGATTTGAATATTAAAATATCTGAATACTAAACAAATAAAACCAGAACATTTTATTTAAAAGGATGTGGCCATCAAAAGCAAAATTCTACTAAAAGGAAACATTGTTGCAAATAAGATATGGTCATTAGATTGGATGGCAAGTAGATTGGTCATTATGTAGTAGTAGTACCCTGTACATATAACTGAATTTTTAGTTCTTCATTTTCACTGGTGGATATCTATCAAACCAGCAGCACAGAACTCTGATTGTTCCATAACCTGATCAGTGAATTGTTTTATCACAAGTATCTGTGACATCATAAGTGTCATCATCCCTTTAATGCTACAAGCCACTCATCTTACTCTTCAGTGCAGTTGGGCACCCGACACTTACAACGTGCTATTCGATAGCGAGCTTGAAGTGTTACTACCAACTACGTGAAAACACTCATGGAGAATAAAAGCAAAACAAACACTGTGGGGGAGTCTTACCTCCTTTCTGGACTTAGGTGGAGTTTAAAGAGATGCTGCCCCAGAAGACTGAGAACATTTTGTGATAGAGTAAGATCGGCTTTCAAAAACGCTGTAAAATGGAGGAGGAGAGATGAAAGCCCAGAGCACTTGGCCAGTAGAGAACTCAAAAGAAAAAAAGAGAGTAGCAGTTTGGATGAAGACATATGTAGAGATAGGAAAAGGAGAAGAGGTGCTGCTAATGAGAGAGATGATAGCAGCCAGGATCTGGGGCAGCAGGGGGAGCAGAAAGCACATGAACAACCGGAGCAGCGCACGTGCAGCAGGGGAAAGGTTGCAATAAAAAGACGCAGGAGTCAGATGGAAAGTGGTGTTCCTGCTAAAAGATTTAAAAGCCCTCTCCCCATGTCAGTGCCATCCTTTACTTTTCACGCATTGCTGGGAAAAGGCAGCTTTGGAAAGGTCGTGTTGGCTTCTGTCCCTACCAGGGAATCTAGGGTAGCGGTTAAGATCATTCAGAAGAAAGCCATGAACCCTGTGAACATAATAAAAGAGAGGATGGTCCTGGAGGTGGCTCGGAACAACCCATTCCTATGCCATGGATATGCGGCCTTCCAAACAGAGACCTGCGTACTATTTATCATGGAGTATTTAGCCGGAGGAAGACTAATGTCATATCTGAACAGGATGGATTGCTTCCCTGAGACCACAGCTGCCTTTTACTCAGCAGAAATAGTGTGTGCCGTCCAGTTCCTCCACTCTCAGGGAATTATACATCGCGACCTGAAGCCGGACAACATTTTGCTTGATGGAGAGGGCCATGTAAAGATCTGCGATTTTGGTCTTGTTGCCGATGGTATTTTTGGAACCGAAAAGACCAGAGAATATTGCGGCACATTTATGTTCATGGCCCCAGAAATACATCTGAAGCAAGCATATGGTACTGCAGTGGACTGGTGGTCCTTCGGAGTGGTGCTGTTCCGTATGCTGAATGGAGCTTTCCCTTTCTATGCTAGTAATCAAATTGTATACGGCAGCCCTCAGTACAGCAAAAGCCTCAGCAAAAAAGCTGTGGACATCTTGAAGCAACTCTTGGAGAAGGATCCTCGGTTTCGCCTTGGGATGAAAGGAAACATCAGACGGCATCCGTTCTTTCAAACCATCAACTGGGAAGACATAGAGAGCCGACGTTTAACTCCCCCATACAAGCCGGAATTAAGACCATATCTCCTCCCGAACAAACTATGCAAGATTCCATCAGTTCTGCAGACCACAGGGGACCCGTCCTCTCCATCCAGTGGCCAGCGTCTACCTGGCCTTTCCTTTATAACACCAGACTGGATGAATTGAAGGATGGACTGCGCCCTGGCCAAGTGACTCAAGATCTCTTGTTTCCATTAACAATAAACTAAGGAAACAAAACATCATTTTGGTTATTGCTTCTTTAACGCTATGTAACTGTAGATGCCAATTTCACAAGGAGCTGTAAGTGGGTGCGACCTCACAATACAGCTTCTGCCTTTGTGACATCATACACCGTGACACATTTCATATACTCCAAAAATGTGTGGACAAGAATGTCCCAAATACACCGAAATGTAAAAAATCTACTTTATGTTCATTGCAATGAACATAATCCATGTGATACTGCAATAATGTTTTACGCCACAATAATAAATTGACTAGCAAATTTGGGGCTTTTAAAATGACATCAATGCGTCATATCTTTAATAACTTTGTTCTCATGTTCTAATCTATCACATTGCTCCCCAATTACATCTTCTGTTTCTAGTGATTATTATATTTTCAATCCACTTTGCCCATAAATAAGAACTCATGCCTCCCTGGTGTTTATTTATGGTAAGGACATTTTTGGGATCCAGATTGTTCTCTGTTCTTACTCTGGTGTCAGATATTTCACTGAGCTTCAAAGTCATAATTCACACAATATTGTGTATGTAAAGCACATTAAATTTTTAAAATTTAATTTGAATATAAAACTAGTATTAAATGTGTTTTTTTAATGTTCTAAGTGAGTTTCACAATTCTATAAATAGCAAAAGCAGCTCTTGAAGCCACCTAGGAAATGATTTAAAGATCAAAATAACCACCCCTCTGACAATCATAGCATTCAAGGCCAGAGGGCACCTACTTTTGTAAACAGAGGGGAGCATGGGCCGGTTGGAGAGACCCTTTCATCTCACCTGACCAGCCCAACGAGGGGAACAATCAATTGCGGTCTGAGCAGTTGCAGCACAGGTTTTCACTGCAGCCCCCTCATAGCCCCAGTCCATAAAATCCATACCTAGTGATATAACACACAATTTGTACTTGTCACGTAACAAATATTCACATAGGGCATTGGTGCCAGCTACTACGGGTCCACTTGTGTACCAAGAAGTCTTTGGGGGCACCATAAGATCTAACGTCATGGCCCGCATGGCCTAAACGAAGCCATTGCTGGAAATGTATACAGAAACATTTAAAACAAACCTGTCATCTAAACTTGTGTGAGATTGTTTTAACACAACGGCCATACTTATCAACACAAAATTGGGATGTCATCGCTCCAGTTCTAAATTCAAGCAAACATTCCACAGGGTCACCCGGAACATTTTCTATTAACTGCTCTTAACATTTTCAGTTAAATGTCTCCATTTACACCCTGCTGTGAATGGTCCACTGTTTAATGCGGTGCCGATTAACGTGAATTTTCAGTCTGATTGGGAGTGGGGGTTTTACGAAACAAGAACATTGGAAGTTTATTGCGTTACTAAATACAGCATATACGCCGCTTAAAGTTACCTCTGTGCCCACGTGTTGCTACATTCAGAGTTTGGGCTACAACTTGTCAAAACAAAAGGGTACAAATTATACGTCTACACAAAATGCTAGTGTTTGGAGTGAAATGAACGAAGTGGCAGACGCAGGAAAAGGTTTAGACTACTGAAGCCATATTTGGACAGCAATGATAATTACCGTGAAAAATGCCGTGAGTCAGTTTGTGTACCCCTGTGTGCCGCTCAAGCTGGTTTGGCAAACTTTACAGAAACTCTGTGCCATGCAATATTGGTTTCCGTAGCAGTGCTCATACAAATTCTGTAATTTTATTCCTAACTATGTTTTGGGTGAGAAACCAGCATATCAGAACACTATGATTTTATACTTATATTGAGTATTTGTACTGTGTTCTGTAAAAGGCTATTGCAACTCAAATAATATATACCGTATATATATATATATATTAAAAAAAACATTTGTACTTTGGTTTAACTTGCCATTTAATTATAAATTATAAAAAAGTAGTTTGCGTTTTCCAGAAATGCCCTCATTTAAACTTCCTCTGGCTTCTCATCCTCCTGGAAAGCTTAGTTCTGTCTATAAGTTCAGAGTTCCTTGCAATCAATGATGACTAATAGGAAATTCTGGTGAAGCCAGAGGGAGGTATTATACGGCGGTATCATCATACAGGATGTGGTATATTTTTGTTTATGTAGTTTATGTAGGTAGTCGTGTTAGCTCAATGATGACATATTGCTTATCGGAGAAATTATGATCATTTAACTAACACAAATTTATAACACTGATATCTGAAAAATAGGCATGGCTCATAAAATATATTTATTACTACAAATTATTTGGCGAGCTTGCACTGTATATATATATATATATAACTAATATATACTATATATATACACTAATCCAATGCTACATTTTTTTAATTAAAACTACATTTCATCCCTGCAACCTTTTTGCCATTTTGGATCTAGAGGCACAATGATCACCAACATAACAGCATTATCCAAGGAATGAATTATGAAAGTTATTTTCATCAATTTAATATTTTCTCTGGATCAACAAATATATTAAAGTCTGAAAGGTTAAGCTTGATGGACTTGTGTCTTTTTATTCACTGCCTGCCAGCTCTGTAACTGTGTAATTCTATATTAGCAGCCAGGTCAAAGATCCCTGTTGGATTTGGAGGACAATTAAAATAGCATCTGCGATTATGAACATGAGTTCTGATAGATATGCCAGTTCGCATGGCTGAAATCTCATTTTCACATTAGCACGCGATAAGGTGATATATATTAAAACAGAAAGATATGATGCGATTGGTCCACGCGCATTAGAATGCATTAAGTATACATGTTGCGTGGGTGTCTAACACATTGTATCAGTAGATTATATTCATTCCAAGGTAATAAAGAGATGTCACCAACATGGTGCCTTCCTTACTTTGGCAGGACTTTTCATCACCTCCTGTCTTCTCTGCCAATTCTGAGTTTTCTATCCAATAAGTTGGAAAGAATATTTATGTTAAAAGACTAGGATAAGAAATTGAAATAACTTTTGTGTTGTCACCGGAATCATGAAGGCATATGATGGCTGAACATGGAAAAGCCAGCTGGGGCTCACTTGCCTCAAAGAAGTGGGAAAGGTGGCCGTTTTTAAGCTTTTCTTAAAGTTTCCATGAGGGGCTGGCCAGACCGGGGGGCAGAGACCCTCACTGCAGGTCCAAAATTGTTCACAATGGACCATTCAGCCCTTTTTTTGCATGGGAGCTGAAGAGCCCTTCATTGCAGTGCACCTTTCCTTAATTTATCACCTCCGCTCCACTTTACCTCAGTCCAGACCCCGTCCATCTTGGCGTATCTGTTTTTCTGAGGTAAATGCTTTAGAGAAACTCGATTCTCTCTCTTCTCTGACACATCTCGCTTTCTCCTGATATCCCGGCGCACACATTCACACACGCTGCTCCTGTCCTCAGGTAAATACCGTAGCAGAATTTGTCACAGAAATGCTGAAAACAAGTAAAGTGAAAATAATAAAAACAAACATAGAGGGTTATTTATGAAATGTGATTCTGGTGCAGTGTTAGCAACCAGTGAAGTACACACACACACATATACACCTATTCACATATACACATATATTTATACACATACACACACACATATACACACATATATATGTACACATATATACACTAAAGCAATTACTCTGAAAGCTCCGTCATTAATCCAGCCCTCATTATAATTCCTAAAGCCCATTGTTTGGTTTACTTACTCATGTCATGAAAAACTACAGTTTATATGGGAAAGGTTGATGTCACATACAAAGTTAAACTTAATTTATAAATCTATTATTTAAACAAATTATTCATTATGTTATTATTTAATATTGAAACCAATTGAAGAGCTATCTAATATAAAAATATAAAAATATATTTTTATTTGTACACCCCCGAGCCCACCTTTTTGAGCATCACCCGGAAAGCTTCAGATGTCGCAGCAGAGAAGAGCGATACAGAATTTCTGTGAACTAACGACAATGAATGCCTTTTCCTTTGCAAGTTCTGCTTTCTAAAGAAAGTTAGAAGTTTCAATGTCTGGGTGTTGTCATTCTGTTTAGACAGAGATCATGTGTTGTTACAAATATTCACGGATTTCTTCACGCCCTGAGACACACACTACATCTGTTGTGCTTCTCGGTTCCCTTCAGAGGTAAAAGCGTCAATACTGATTTACTGATCTGGCCGAACTCCAGCGCTTTTTATGAAATAAAACACACTGAGAACACACCACAAATACTTCTCTCGGAGCGTGGCAACAGTTGTAGGGAGTACCATCTGCGCTCAAAGAATTAGGAACAAGAACATTTGTTTTGTCAGACAAAAAAAATCAGAGTTGTGTTAGAAATCAGCTAATGATGATCAAAAGGAATACATTTCCTTCCTAGGTTAACCAGTTAAGATCCCCAGACGTATCATTGTATTTGGGGGGGGGGGGGTAAGTATCATTTTTAAGTGGTAACTTGGGGCCCTGGAATTTCAGTGGGCCAAAAATGTAACCCTTACTTAAGTTTGTGGTGCCAACTACCCTCAAAACACAGGGAAATTAAGATAAGGAATGTTGCACCCCACCAGAGACCCCAAACCAAGATAGTCTGTATTGCCAATGCCACCCACCTTCAAACAGTGTTAGTGGAATAACTGTACACGTGGAAGGACTGTGTAGTCCCGACTCATGACGTACTCAGGCCTAGGTCAACTAGACTCAGACCTCAGTGACACGAGTTGTGCTTTTATGTCATGGAGCGCTGGGATATGATGTCATATCTCAGGTCACTGTAGAGAGGCCGGCGGCAGTGGAGGGATATCAAGGGGTGCACAAGGTCTGGGGCTTTATCTTTAGATGATCTGATGTTCCTAAACCTAAATCTCAGTGGTAATGCTACAGGAAATTGGAAAAGCAAAAATGTAAAGGTCCCAAGGAAGTCCTGTGCCCCTTATAGGCATATGTCCTTTTGGTCTAGCAGAAAGACGTTCAGCATCTGTTCCTCTAATGGCAGAGCTATATCGTTGATGTACCCCTGCATGCTGGCAAGAAATGCTTGCATTCAAAACAAATTTTGGGGTGATTTTGCAGCCGCAAAAAAAGGGGGATACAATATACTAAAGTGTGATTGCCGCAGTGTATAAAAGATAATTCAACAAAACAGTCTGGAATATGAAAGCCAAACCAAAAAAAAGCCAATCTGTGAACAAAAAGGATCTCCGTCACACATTATAAACGATTTCATCCCGTGTATAAAACTGGCCACCAGGTCTGAAGTAGCTGGGTCCCATCTGCAACATATTTATTAAGGCTTGCAATTCCATTTAGGTGTATCATAATGCCACAAGCATAATTCTAGGCATTGCATCTACAATACGCTTGAGATCTCTTTATAAAGCACATTCATTCTATCTTGGAGTTGTTAGTTTTGTGGAGCTGCACTAGGAAACACCTTAAGAAACACCTTAAGAAAAGGTGAAAAGTCAATGCTTTTTTTAATCACATTGTAACAGTATATAATATCTAGTGCAATATTAGCATGTTTGATGCTAGCGCTCCCTTTAAAATAGGTACTTCAAAGGAGAAGTGGTCAAAATAAGGAACTCATTCATACATTTGGTCATAATGGCCCAATCTATGTGTTTTTTGAGAATATCTTTCAGTTTCATTTTTAAAAAGTTATTTTAATCTCATATAAACCTTACCAGGGCCAGACTGTCACAGTTCTGCTCCACCACACATGGAGACAGCTCGTCGGGGTCATGTCTGGCACTGGACTTTTAATGGGGGGACCTCAAATCTACAAGCAGGTTCTCATTTCTACCCACTTGGTAACCTGTGCTGCTCACCCATTGTATTGCAGTTAAATACCTGCCCTCCTGTTTTGTTTCCACCTGCAGCCCGAGTACTGTTTACATGCATGTTACCTGTTTAGAAGGCTACTTAAACCTGCCTCTAGCTCAGTGATACCTGGCCTGCTGAGGTTGTGCTGTGGCCAGTTGTAGTGGACCTGACTTTTTGCCTGAATACGAATGTGTGCTGTCTGGCTATGCTTCTGGTTATCCATGGTTATCCGTACTACTTGACCTGACTTGTTGCCTACTCACATTGCTTGTTTGATTTTACAAGGCTGTGCATTCCCTGCAACTGGACTCCGCTAATAGCCTGGCCTTGTGTGGGACTCTGACGTGGGCACAATGAGCAAATGCTGGACATGCCCAGCTGTATACTATGGCTTTAGCAATATAAGACGAGCTTAAGAGCCGGGATCTCTCCACCTAATGTATCAGTTTATGTATTGTATAAAGCGCTGTGTAAACTATTGGCGCTATATAAATAAAAGCTAATAATAAAATAATAATAATAACTAAAGAGTATCAATAAGACATTAATCTATTCTATACTCCATAATTAGTTTTCTGACTTCTTCAGCCCACCGCAATGTGAAAAGGGACAACAGACTAATAAAAAGTTACATTAATGCATGGTTTTGCGATTCTTTATTGCAAGGGGCTTCTAGGTCCAGGTTGATTTGGCTGATTAATAATTTATTTTCTCCTGCCAGAGCACATGCTGATCTTCAGCTGCTTTATAACTGGCATCAGGAATAATTAAGTGTCGTCAGTAAATAAGATGCTTTAATTGACCTTCTGTACTGTGGACCCTAATTGAAAGAGGCATCACATTTTCTTGACTAGTGAATGGAATAAAATATGGATGATACCCTTGAAGATCATTTGTGCAAACTTACCCTTCGGAGGCTGATACAATAGAGACACATCAATAAATGTATACTACAGAAGGATCAAAAATTCACTATATGGAAACATTAAATAAATACATTTCATTTATGATTGTGTGTGAGGGCATCTGCCTTCCAAGGAACATCTTGCCACTGACAGATTGAAGTATCGGTGGAATGATTGCAACACGGTGTCACACAGAAATGATTTGGCATTTATTGTAACCGGTCAGCAACAGACTTGGCCTCATTAAAAGCAAATATTAGTATTGTGTCATGGTGCCACTGACTTATAATGCGCCACAGAGAACCCAATGAATCATTAAACCAATGAGCAAATCAAGACAAAATGCACTTTGGAGACATGACAATGCTGAAGCGATTTCCCTAAGAGAGGCTGCGTTTTCCCATTATTATCAATCAACATTTTGAATCCTGCTGTTCTCTCCCTCTTCCACCCTTTTTTCTCTCTAAAATGTTTTCCTTTTGCACCTTCCTTTCTCTCGATCTCTCTGCCCCTCCTCCTATTCCTCAATTTCTCTGCCATTTCCCCCGTCTCTTTTTCTTTTTTTTTTTTTATGCAACCTTTAGACAAAAAACTAAAAAAAATAAAAGATTTAGGATTGTGTTCCATTATTTCCAATATATTTATGTTAAAATGAAGCTTAACCTATTCACGCCAGCATTGACCCATCTTAGGAGACAAGAATAAGGAACTAATGGAGGTCCTCATCAGTCTGACTTGATTGTTTCCTTGAACCTGTAAACAGCTGGAAGTAGGTCCTCTAATTGCTTTTTCTAACTGAAACATATATTAGAATATTAGAATATTATTTTTAATGCCATTAAAAAATACTTTCTTAAAACAAATAATACATTTATATAATTTACCTTAGCCTACGAAGCACATGTCGATTTAAATATAAGCTATTCCAATCTACTCAGAGTTGTTTGCAAACTTTTTTCCTGTTACCCTTGGTTTGGCAGTCGTCCAGCATCCTGCTGAAAAGATGTGTAGGCCGTGTGTTATTCCATCATGAAATCAACTATTCAGACTACCAGATGTATCTGTCTGGAGGAACCCCGTGCCTGTAGATTAGCAGCAACCTCCTAAGAGATTCTATAGTTACAGAAAACAATTTTTCTTATGGACTAAAATGGAAAAAAAAAAAATAATGATAAGCGGTGATACATTTTAAGTCAGATAAGGGAATCTTGCAGCTGGTGGTCTATCATAGTGGACTTGCAGGGTCATTACAGCGACCCGGCTACTTGCTTTCATCTCGATACAGAATAAGTGTTATTGATTGTTTTATTTGTACAGTAATGCACAAAGAATTCTGCAACCAATCTGTAGCTATAATTAGCTCTTTTAACTCTAGCGACATGTTGGGTATAATGTTAAAGTGTTCAGTAGGAAATTGAACAACACAAGAGGTCACAGAAATACATGTGTTCTTTTATTATGATGTATGACGATAAATAAAATACAGATTTCACAACTTTCTCTCTCTCTAAGCAAAAATCAATTTATATAAATAATGTAAATAAGAAAAATGATCAAATAGAAAAGGCTAAAAAAGGCTAAAAAAAACTTCAAGATAAATTATTTCCATCCTGGTTCAGATGAAGTGTTTTGACAATCTGGATGGATGGCGACGCTGATAATCTGTGATGGTTTATATATTTTTTAGATCCCGGTATTAATAGGGTACCATTTCCAGCATTTAATGCTATATACTTCAGCGATGTAATAAACCAGTGACATGACAATGGTGGGTTATCTGGCTGGCTAATTTGCTTTTTTTTTACTGGTTGTAGTTATTTTTATTTGTTTTTGTTGAGTTGACCCCTATCATAAAATGTAAAAAAAATATGTATATTATTACTAAATAATATACATTTGGATTTATGCCAACGCTGGGAACCATATGTTATAGCATGCGTTCAATATCATTTTTAATGTGTTAACTTGCTAGATAAACGTTGCTATGCTACCAATTTTCACTTTGTATTTGTAATACAAACATTAAATTATTTTTATAATATTCCTGCTTCTTGTTCCTATGCTTAGGCAGACTCTCAAAAATTGAATTGTTAATTTTGTAAACAACAAAAGTATACTTATCATGAAGTGTGCCCAATCTTCATGAGGGGAATCTGGAGCATAAGCCAAAATCTTTAGCAACCACCAAATAGATAAGGAGGCATTAGTATCTTGACTTCAATAGCTTCCCAACCCTATCCAAAAGAACAGTGATCCAAACCAAATGGATGGGAAAGAGAAAAACCTAACATGCTTTGGATATAAAGATCCTTACTTGTAGGTATGACCCAATACTTTTCAGATATAGTGATCCTTATGTGTAGGTACAATATACCAATGGCTAAGACGTCTTATATATGAAACTTGTTGGGTCATACCTACAACCATTTGTGTCAAGAGGAGGACACTTTTGTCCAAACTAAACCCGCAGGAAGTCTGGATATGTGAAGTATCAAAGAAATGAGTTGCACTGAAATGAAAGACGTGAATTAGGGCAACATTAAACATGGGAGAGAAGCAATTAAAAAAGCAGAATGAGAGATCAGAAATACTTACCACTTCCTTAAGAAGAATGCCCATGAATGAGGATATAGACAAAGTTCGTTAGTTCACAAAGTTCGTTTAGTTTACTTTTTTAAAGTTTACAAAACCTGGCACTCACTATGGATGGAGGTTTTTATCTAAGCCTGCTGCAATACTTCACTGTGTGAACGTAGCCTATGGCTGAAATCACAGCCCTATAGATAAGTGTACCATATTTCAGCATTCGCGCATGAATGAAACAGTAGTTTGAATGAAACAGTAGTTTGAATGAAACAGTAGTTCGAAACATAGTTTGGATGATAAGAGATGGTTAATTTTTGCAGCTGTACAGTATTTCATAGTTAACATAGATTATTCTAAATGTGCAATTTATTTTAAATGCATATATTCACCAGAATATTTAAAGAGGGTGCAATGATTGAGTTAAGCATTTCCAGTGAACTTGCATATCTGAGTTCATTTGAAACATATGGCAATTCGGTGAAAATTCATGCAAATTCAGTCCATTTGTCATACTTGTATAAATAGAAAATTTTGTATTGATAAAATGTAGAAATGTGCATCGAAATAATTCATTTGTATTCCTATTTAATTTCATTTGTAACACTGAGTTGATTAGCATATAATTAAAAAATAACATCTGCTATTTAATACTTATTTTTGTTTTCTGCTATTGGGTAAAATCAATTATTTCCCTTTGATGCTTCTTCTGCTGGCATATCTGTTGCTTTTTTAATGTTCTTCTTCTGCTCCCACGGAGACACAGGAAACTGTCGAGTTCAACACTCGTAGTTTTGGAATGCACATATAAATGAATGAATAAAATAATTGTTTTATTAGCTGAAATCAAATCTATATGCCAAATTCTTATTCCTATAAGACAGCCCACCATGAGAACATGTACTCTTTCCAAATGCTTGTGCTCGCCATAGCCATCAGATTGTGAGAACATTCTCATGATGGATGAAACGTGAAAAATATGTCTACAGTAGATTGAAAGTGTTAAAAGGATTATACTATATATACTAATATATCTTAGGTAATCCTCTTTGAGACCCCCATTCCTTGTTCCCCTATGATGCCACCTTTTTCCTAAGAGCTTAGCATACTTAGTAGATATGAGCATGTCAGTGTTCTATAGTCCTAAGAATCACAATGATAAGTATATGAATTGGAGAAAATGTGTTTAGATTTGGTAAAACGCATTCTTCATAAAAAAGAACAGTATATAAAACAGTATGTGATGAGGATGCCCTACTCCAAAACGTAAGAACTGCAAACCCTCCGGTACATAATCTATAGTCCACAGTACTGGTTGAGACATTGTTTTACCAGAATCCTAAAATTGGTAAACCTTAAAACAGACACATGTACATTTATAAGCATCTGAAACAGATATGTAAGTATGATAGGTGAGGTTTGTCCATGAGAGAAGAGGACCCTGACGGAAGGGCTTCTTCAGCGACATTCCAACGGATATACCTTTAAGATGATTTAGGGCTAGAAAGAAGGACCTCACATTTTATCCTTCTAAAGGCTTCACCCTTCACGCTTCCTTCAATTTCAATCACCTTTGTTGCATTAAAGTTCTTCAATTATTCATCATAACATCTCTACCACTAATAGACATAACTACAGAGTAGAAAGATCTCACTGGTCCAACAAAAGACTACAGTAGTTGGTCACAAGGCCCACGTGAATGGTAGGACATGGTTGAGAACATGGTGTTTAAACACCAAACCTCGTAAAAACTGATTGAGTTGTTGCACCCACTTCAAAGTATCTCCATATGTCCACATTATGTTTATCTCCCGACTATCTACACATCTGAAAATCACGTAAACCAAATACCCATGACTTGAGGTGTACTTTTGGGTTTATATCAGGTTTTACTAGTTGCCAGGCAATAGCACAGAATTCATTACAAAAGCTATACGACTGATGACAGGATCTTTTTAGTAAACAGCGGGTCTTTGTTTTAGAATGAACAAAGTAAGATTATTTTTCAAAAAGAACGCGCTTGGTATTTTTATTTTTTTTATCTTCCATCCCCTGAATATTTAAATCCCACATCCCAATCACTGATGTTATGATTAAAAGTTTCAGTTCTTCCTTTGAGAACGTTGTTATTCAGCAATTCCTATCTCTCGCCTAATGGTCCTACGGGATTTAACATCCACTAACACACATTAGAATCTTGTCTGCATTGGTAACAGTTGTTTCCAAGAGCTATCTCTCTCTATATATATATATTGCAATGATCTAGAGGAAGAGGTAAAGTCAGTTTAGTTTTCTCAATCACGAAAGACTATTTCCAAGGGCTTGGGGAGAAGAAGAATCAAAGCCGGTGATATGTTTTCCAGATATCCGAGCCCTTGTGGTAGTGCGATACGGTGATAAGGCATTATGCTTGCATAGCTGAGGTTGTAACAATGAAAGCCTATCACATGTCATTCCTTTCATTATCATTCAGTTTGGTTTGCACATTCGCTGCACCTCCAATCAACCTTAGCAAAACCATTAGAGAAAAGGCATGAGAATGGACTGGAGTACACAATTTGTTGGCCCATTTGATGTTTAACTCTTAAGTGACCGCAAAGAACAGAATTACACATCCACGGAACCGCTCCGTAATTAAGTTATATACGATCATTTAAAACAGATATATATGTATATACAGATTATTTATATCTATATATTATGTATAAATATATAATATATATATATATATATATATATATATATTATATATAATATATATTACACACATATGGGTGTGTCTTTTCTGTATTAGAGCCATGTGGGATTCTGACATACGGTTTTAATGATGTAAGAACATGGCATTTAGTATTTCTTTCCTCGCTGTTATTTTACTTCTGCCAACACCTGTCATGATGAATTCACAGCAAGTAAGTGAACAAATGTGATTTTGAGAAGGAAAGTAGCAGTGGATAAGGAGTGGATAAAGAGGAGGAGGAGTAGTTTGCTGCATCTCTCTTTTCAACCCATAGGATTTTATGTTACTATCCCAAGGGTTAATTAACAAACTTATATCACATACTGTAATGAAAAAGGCATTCCTTAAAATCCGTATATATATATATATATATATATAATATATATATATATATATATATATATATGTATATATATATATATAGTACTGCCACCCTGGACCTGTTGCCCTCGGTATAGTCAGTCTAGAACCACTGGCCAACTGGCCAACCTCACCTCTCTGATCACTTCTAAGGTATGCAGAAAATAAATACGCAGATTAATTGGTGTTTTGCTTTGCAGTTTATGTAACAAATAAAGAGGGGCAGGGATGGATTTCCTAATGATTTTGGGACACTTCCTAAAGCTCTTTTGTTGTACATGCGATTCCCCATGCAGCCACCAGGGTGCCTAGAGCAACAAATACGTTAGGCAGCATAAACGTGATCCTTTTTGTGCTCCCTTTATGAGTTTACATATATTGCCTTTACATTAATGTGTTTTGGACATGACTGGATACCACACTTGCATGTTGCCTGCCAAATGTGTTCTGGGATACTGGCCTACTTGGCTGGTCTTGTCCCTGGGGCTGGATTTTGTCAGCCATTTGAATAAAGATGCGATATCTCAGAGGCCACCGTACTAAATGATCTAGTTTTAAGTCATATAGTGTTAACATATTTCATATTAATGTGTATGGAGCAGATATGCTATCATCGCTCAGTTTTGTGGATCATTAATGCCCATCTGCTTTAATTTGTTTATTGGTGATTAGCTGTTGGCTTGTTCTGTGACATTCTTCACAATCATGCTGATAAAACAGAGTACCAGTTGATTGCGAGATGATTGGGTCAGAGCATCTTCAAAACTGCAGCTCTTGTGCTGTGTCTTGCAGTGGTCAGTACCTATGGTATGTGGTCCAAGGAAGGAAAAGTGGTGAACCTGCGACAGGGTCATGGGCAGCCAGGGCTCATTGATGCACATAGGGGGGCGAAGGCTGGTCCGTTGAAATAGTTGAAAAGGTTAACGCTGGTTTTGATATAAAGGTGTCAGAACACACAGAGCATCGCAGTTTGTTGCGTATGGGGCTGCGTAGCTGCAGACCATTCGGGGTGCCCATGCTGACTCCTTTCCACCGCTGAAAGCGGCCACAATGGGCACGGGAGCATAAGAACCGGACCCTGGAGCAATGGAAGAAGGCGACCTGGTCTGATGAATCACGTTTTCTTTTACATCACGTGGATGGCCGGGTGCTTCGCTTACCTGGAAAAGACACATGGCACCCGGACGCATCCATGGAGGCCGCACCTCGCAACTTACAGGACTTAAGGATCTGCTGCTAACGTCTTGGTGCCAGATACCAGAGCACAGCTTCTAAGGTCTAATGGTCTAGAGGTCTGGTGTCCATTACAGCCCCTGTAATATTTCACGGCCCCTTTATTGTCCCCCCACATTGTACTCTTAGCCCTTGTCTCCGAGCCCCTGCAATGTATCCTCAATTGGCTACCTTTTTTTGTTCACTAGCGTTCCCTGGTGGTCCCTATTGGTCACGCAAGTGAATGGAGAGCCTATGATCGCCCTCACTGGGCCCAGTGACCTAAAAAGCTGCACACCCAGGGTTACAAACGCCCCGTCAATACATATTCCATGTAGTGATCAACAGGTGGCGCTATGCTGTGAGAATGTGCCTTTACCGAGCGAGCAGATAACTTGTAATGAATGATTTTAAAGAAATTATTATATGCAGCACTTAAATAACACTCGAAATATACAGTAATTGCATTCTCTGAGCGCTTATTTTTTTCCGTGATTTTCTCTTTTCTATGCTTGCACACTTAGGCGATGCATAATTATTAAAGATAATTGCATTTTGCACTCTGTTGTTCCCCATTCAGAGCCCTTGATGTGTTGTTTAGGTTTTATAATCAGCTGAACCAAAAGACATATCACAGCAGGTTATACCATTTGAAACCTTTTTCCCCATACAGTTTGCCGGTAATGGGAATTAAACGCCATGAGTTTAAGCTACAATGAGCCAACAATTTATTTTTCAAGAAGCTTTAAGTGCTTAAAGTCTACAAGTAAAAATGCGCTGGTAAAAATCTTTCCTGCAATATATATGCATTAAAACAATTTTATTTCTCTGATATAACCCACTTTTTGCGCTCTTGAGTAATTAGATATTAGTAGACTATTTAGACAGCCCCGATTCCACTTCCATTATTCTATGTAAAGTGTATATAATCCTTGCCCAGAGCCAAACACTAAGCTATTACCATATTGCCTCACATACATTCGAAAAGGCGGGGAATATATCTATTTTTTAATAAACTATCCAGAGTGAATACACTCGTATGAGAAATGATCATTGATATTTATTGATATTTGGACATTTTAAGATTGAGACTAAGGATGACTCTCTCCGTAACTGACACAGCCTAAAAATTCCACTTCCTGTCTGTGACAGGAAGTCCAGCAAGTTGAATTTCGCAGGAAGTTGAATTTGAGCGGGATAAAGAAAAAAATGAGCCATGGCATGTAAAAGCAGTAAACGATGTGTCACAAATACATTTTAGATCCCGTCTAAGTTTTGATGACATACCCGCCAAAATTTAAGGCTTTCCCCAAAAAACAGGGCTGGGGGGGCTGTGCATGAAAACCAGGGCTGTCCTGCCAGAAACGGGACTGTTGGGGGGTATGGTGAAAGTAACTTACTTGTAATTCTTAGTTTACCGCACATACCATGTGTACAATATATGACACAACATTCCCTTAGTCTCTTCTAGCACAGGCCAGTAGAAACAACTGTTCTTGTGATGCACAAACCTCATACTGACTGACAGAGGATGATGGGAGTTGCGGTTTGCAATACCCCCGGAGCCAGAGTATTCTTACAATATTCCGTTTATAAAGTCTGCAAATCTCAAACCTCAAAATCACTGAGGTTCCATATAATTAAAGCTCTTAAAAATACCAAAACACATATTTCATCTAAAATGAACTGCGTGACGCTTGAAAACTTCCTTACCCGCTGTTCAGTGATTTGCACTTCATGTAAAGGTTTACCCTCTGTAACACTAACCCGGGCAACCAATCCGTACAAAATAAATCTAAAAAAGGGGAAAATTGCATATTTGAGGCAGATGGCTTTCATTTGATGAGTGTGTGGGTCTGGAAAGGAACTCATTTCTGGAGGGTGCTGTTTATGGGAAAGTTGAAGGAGGCTGTTGCCATTCTTCTGTTAAGAATTTCCACGCGTTTCCCAAACTACGTTCTTCGGGATCCTGTGTTGCTCACCACAGTTAAGAAATCTTTTTTTTTACTCTCACACAACACATGAGATCCTGTTCAAAGAAAGTCAATGAGTGCAAGGGACTGTAGTCACATGAATGTGTACAAAGGTTGGCATTATATGTATATATAGGCCAAAAAGACAAGCCCAACTCCCCTACTAAAAGGTCTAAAACGGCACTCCGCATTCTCAGTTGAAACACCATACCCTCCATATTGATATTTTATCTAGTGAATACATTTCCATAAAAAAGCAATAATCATCCTAAACCGAGACATAAGTTAGGCCAAAAGGCCAATGGGCGAATCCATGCACTTACCAGCACTTCCAAGTGAAGTGGCATGGTGTACCTCTAACCAATTCAAACCAGTGGAGTACGTCCACGTAGAAGCGTTACACTGTATGACAAACAGTAGTTGAACTCCTACGTTTTGGTGTTTCAGCCGCTCCCATTGCTGACAGGTGTATAAAATGAAGCACATAGGCGTTCATCTCCATAGACAAACATGGAAGCAGAATGGGTCGTACTGAAGCGCTCAGTGACTTGAAACATGGCGCTGTCATAGGATACCACCTTCGCCACAAGTCTGCCTCGGCCCACTATAAGTGCTATTATTGTAAAGTGGAAGCCTCTAGGAGTAACACCTGCTCAGCCATGAAGAGGTAGACCACTCTCACTCAGAGAGCGGGGCCATTGAGAGCAGAAGCGTGTATTGCATAAAAATGGCCTGTCCTCTGTAGCATCTCACACTACAGCGTTCCAGATTATCTCTAGAATCAACAGCACAAGCACTGTATGTTGGGGGCTTCATGAAATGGGTTTCCATAGCCAAGCCGATGCACACAAGCCGAAGGTCACTATGCTCAATGCCACTGTGTGCATGGGGCTGTTTTTTAATCCTAACCCCATTGAACACAATTCAATGAAATGCTGACTGTGATCCAGGCCTTCTCGTCCAACATTGGTGCCTGACCTTACAGATTCTCTTCAGGCGGGTGGTCACAGATTCCCGTGGACACATTTAATAATCTTGTTATAGCCGCAAAGGGGAGGCAACCCCACATTAATGTCCATGGTTTTGGAATGGGATGTCCAACAATCTCATAAAGGTGTGATGGTCAGGTCTCCGCATACTTTTGGTCATATAATGCCTCTTGGTCCCTTTTCTCCTCTCTCTCTCTTAGTTCTTATATTAGCCAAAAGTCCACAAACACGATCAGAAAACAGGTTACCGGGGCTTCTTTCTAAGTCGAGGTAAATTCACTAAGCCACATTTAGCATCTGCTAAACTAGAGGCAATTGATAATTGGAGGTTAGGGGGTCTCAGGGGGTGCCAAATACCTATTGTTTTTCATTCCCTGCGGAATGTATTAAGCGCATTGTACATTGAGGAAGCTGTATAAATAAATGAAAATCATACATAGCATTTTTGTATTTTTTTGGATGAATGTAAGGAGGTTTATTTGATCCATGCAGCGTTGGAGTGCTTTTGAGAGTATGACATTTTAATAAACAACTATTTTAAAATACATTTCTAAATGGTGTTTATCCTTAATAAGTGACAACATTCTTCATAAACCTTTAATTATTTATTAGTTTTTTAAAAAAGGTGCTTGTACCATAAAACACACATATTTGCTCTCTTTGTAACTACAAAAATGCATGTTTTATTGATAAAGAAGCCTTTGTACTGCAAGAGTTTAAATCTTAATCTGTATGATTGCTGTAGCCAGTAGGTTAAATTGGTTTCTTGGAAAGAAGAGACAGTCTACAAAATACTAAATATATACTGACTGCACCGTAAAAGTGAAATACAGAGTAAAAAGGATTTAGTAAGGCTTGGACGGGTTTATTTATATTATACACAGTTTTGCCCCCTATTTTTTCATATGTATATACGTTGACAGCTACTCGATGGGTGGACATTTGTAATTGATGCTATGGTTCTCAGGAACCAGATCACCTGATTTTTGGTTGCTCTGCATTGCATATTTTCACGATTCCTGCTTGAACACAGATGTCCATAAGCACTAAGGTCCAATGTATGCTAAAGGGGACACATGAATCTCTAACTGGGTTTCATAAAAAGACACAGATGTCCATCAGTTGCAACCCCTGATGTCCCCCGAAAGTCTCAAAAGGACTTGGTTGTCAGGATGGTGCTGAAAGTGGCCCTGGTTCTTAGGTCTACAGAATATTTAGTAAATAAGGTCCAACATCAGCGCATGTCAACACCTGCCGGTACACCAGGAGAAGAGTACACTGTTCTTCTGAGCTTACAATCTACTAGTTAGTGTTCATTTCTTCTATGCCCCCTCTTTGTAGAGTATGTGAAGCCAGGTGACTATTCTCTCTTCCGCACATACAGCCTACATAATACTCTGGAGCCGATACAATGGCCATGACGGGGTGTATATGTGTGGGGGTAAGATAATATAATGATAATATTACTATAAATGTAACATATTTATAAAGTGAAATACAGTGTAAACCAATAAAAATGATCAGTGACCTCTGTTAGGTCAGACATAGGATGCTGTGCATTGTAGTGCCCGGTTCCAAATACACACATATGAAAGAACATGTTATACTTATGAAGAGATACACGTTACTGACAGTGTTCTCCTTGGTTAGTGTCAGGGGAACGGCATTTTTATGATAAGCATCACTTTATTGAAGACACAACTAATCAACAATATAAAAAGTAATCAACCTGGCTTAATGCGCAGGGTCACTTCATATATTAAACATTTAATTATGTTTTTATTGTTCAACCGCAGCAATTCATCTCTCAACCAACAATATATACTTTACGAGACGAAGTGAATGCCGATTACAATCTGGTTTGTTTATTAATTCCTCAATTATTATCTATAACTATATAGACCAAAGGGAAGGTACAATGGGGCCGATAAATCGGAGCACTGTCTGTGTTTTTAATTGAACAAACAGGACATGGTCACCAGGGAGACACTGAGACGTGGGAGAAAAGATACCTGCGTACAGGGATACATCTCCCAGTGGGGTTGGCACAGCGTAGAACATGCATCACGGTTACCAACACACAGTAACATGACCAAATCCCGTTACAGAGGGGAAACTGTTTTTTTTTGCTGCTGAAGCCCACCTTTGTGCAATTAGCCCTTTCAAATCCCATCATCTATTAGCAGCTCTTTTCCCATAGAGGTTCTGCAGCAGCTGTTCAATATCCTACCAGTTCACACCACTCTGGCTCACCACATTTTCCTCTCTAGCCCTGAACCTGCCAAGCATTCAATCAATCAATACTGAACACATTAATATGTTTTTGGTTTTTTTGTACTTACACAGTGCAAAATCAATTGTTGCTTCCAGCCCCCTTTCTAAATGCACAGTAATTATATATATATATATATATATATATACACACAGATACAGGTAGTGATTTATATATTATATAAAACATATATAATTACTGTGTATATATATATGTGTATATATATATATATAATATATATGATCAATATGTATATCATGGATATATGTGTGTGTGTATCATATACATATATACATACATATATATATACTTATGGATCAGACTATGCCACTGTTGCAAATAAGATAGAGGTTAGTATACATAGCTGTGCGAACCTTTGATAATCTTACGCCCTCTCCTTGTCCTAGCAGGATCTGCAGAAATACAGTGTATTAATGAAGCTACTTCCAGCAGAGGTCTGTCCTGCTGCTATCTCTGTAACATTCATGCAGCCAATCTCTGTACTGTGACGTTGGGAAGGTTGGTTCCAAAGCCTGGCTTCTAATATTTAACACTCCCACAGAAGGCTGGATCCAGACACAGCACTGCTAACCAGAGAGTGGCTCTAAGCGGAGACAGGCTTTCTCTCTCTCTCTCTGCACCTGCCAGAAGACCTTCCCCTTCTACCCTCATTCTTGCTCTGCTTCCCTTCCCCACCTGCCCCCCTCCAGCCCTTATCTCAGACTGCTAAGAACCAAGAAAGCAAATGATTCTCCAGAAGATCCTGCAGCTCTCTCCCTCTGTGCAAGATTTCAGCTTGTGTTGCAGTAATGTCTGCAGGCAGCCACAGCCACTTGGCTGCAGCTTCAAGTAAACCTCTTTGGTGACCAACAGCAACATCCTACCAGGACCCTGATTGCATGGAGATCTGTGGATCCCTCTGTAGGAGAATTATTCCAAAGCCAATGGTTTTCCGAATCCTGTGCAGAAGACCACAGCCCTGCTTCTGTATTAATGGGTCAGGATGAACAGCAGATCAGTGCTTAATACAGCTAAACATTCTGGATTGTCTTCATCTGCTTATGTGTTCATCTGCTTTCCCTGCTAATTTATTCTCCAATCTATTTCTTTTTTTTTTTTCTACATTCCTTATTGCTGCTACTTAGACAAGCATTCCAGCTTCTGCATCTTAAAGACCCATTCTGCAATCCCACTTAAAAGATTGTATTTTTTATTGATTCAGTTGCAAGAACATGGATACTTTTTATTTATAAACATCTACATTTTAACCTTGAATGTTTTGTCTTTTTTTTTTTTCTGTATGTGTTTGTAAACAGCTTTTTCCATGAAAGAGCACTTTATCAATCCAGTTTATTGCAGAATTGTGGTTCCAACAAACAATTGAAGCTTGAAAGATGAAGATGATACTAGTTCGCAAGTTTAGGGTTCTGATATTAATGGTGTTTTTGGTCGCTTGCACAATGCATATTATGATAGACCTGCTACCAAAGCTGGAGAAGAGAGCTACTAGGAGTGATGGAGATCTGGGATGTTCCTGTACTCATAATCTCAATGAGGACTCACAAGGATGGGGCAAACAGAGACCTAAGAACACAGCTGAGTCAGTCTGGCCCAATAAACATACACTAAGAATCTTACAGGACTTTAGCAGTGATCCTAGTTCTAATCTGACATCCCACTCCTTGGAAAAGATAACAGGAGTCCTGGACAAAACTGAGTCCTTCAAGAAACTGGACCAACGTGAAATGATCAAAGACTTGACCAGTAAACAGCTCATCCATGATGGGAATATAAGGATACATCCTGGGATGGGATACTCCAGGCTGGCTGCTTTGTTTCAGCATCCTCTCTATAAGAGTAATATCCCTGACTTGACAGAAGATGATGTCTTATTTAATGTCAACAGTGATATAAGATTTAACCCCAAAGCTTCTGAAAACCAAGAATGGTAAGTGTATAAAACCCACCTTTACTACATAAATCTATTCTATGTTGATTGCGGCTCATGTCACTGTTCTCTGTTTTGCCCTTAATATTTAATGAATTATTATCATGTTAAGAAAAAATACATTGTAAAAGTTAAATTATTTTTTTATTTAATGTTGGGTAATAATTTACAGTATGACAGTAATATAATTTGAATGATCTCAGAGATATTTCAATCCAGGAAGTAATTATTCTGTGAATATTTTTTTAATGGATTTTGTGAAAACTGTCTGTATAATTGTTCGTATAGCGTCAACATATTCCATGGTGTGGCTCAGTGGTCCATGCCAGCTGAATTTAGGTTTGTTACCGGTAAACCTTGCATACAATTAGAATGAAGGGAATAATTTAGCCTTTCTAATAGAAAACAATAAGTAGGGCAAACTCTAGAGTCCTGATTGCAAATCACTAGCCATAAAACACATTTTATCTAGAATTTAAAGGGGCTGAATTTTATAAAATAGGTGACAGATGAGTAAACGTTCACTTTTCCATCTATTACGTAGACTAATTATATATATATATGTATATATATATATTAATATATAATATATTTATACATACACCTAAAGCAGGGGAAAAACAGTATTTTTAAATTATATTTCATACTTTAAGTATTTGAACACTGAAGGCATGAGAAAAGCTATTTTTTTTCCTACCCTTTGCTCACTTAAGGGTTAAAAATTGTCTATTATCAAAGCAAAGCCTGTTAACCCTTAAAGGTTATGATTGACATGGAAGGAAGCTGCTCTGGCAAATTGGTGTCAGTTATAGCTGGGGTAATGGGGACCAGTAAAGAAGGTGACAACTCCCATAATTGCTTTTTAAAATAGCACCCATTGCCATTTGATTGACATGTTATTGTCTCAAAAGAGCCGCATTGTAACACACTTATGTCTCGTAGAAACCAGGTAATCGCCAGAAAAAAAAAATATACCTGTGCGATGTGTAATAGACTGTTTCTAAAGTTTAAAACAACAAATTAAAATTCTATTATACCGTGGCGAGAGTGACTCTTAATTGTACTATATTTGTAGTCTGATATACAGTAGGCTTGGATTATTGCATAGAGATGTATCCGTATATTCCGCACGTATATCACTATTCATAATGCTAATCGCTTTTAGATTATGGATACGTGGTAATTGAAAATAAAATTTGAGCGTAGTTAATTATGATTGCTTTTACCAGCTGTGTCCCTGAAGATTAATTCAATCATTCATTTTCCTGGTTTCTATAATTATAATAGTGAATTAAGATGCATTGCTACACCCAGAACCAGGCCCCAGGTAAAAAGCCCAAAGCATGTCTATGGCTAATTATATTTATATTAAATGACGCCGGCAATGGGTTTAAGATGGAAAGTTCATCATAGCAAATATTATATATATTATATATATTTAAAGGGAACACCCCCGTCCCTATAGGGGTGCTTTATTTTTTGTACTATAGTCCAGAATACCTTTAAAGATCTAGGTCTATCTACATCCACATAAGATGCAAAATACCTGAGCATGATGATCCCTGAGTGTATTTTGTGTAATGATAACATCATCAAACGCCCTGTGCATTTCGCAACATCTTAATATAATGCAGTTTTTTTGCCCTAGTTAGTGGATGAGGCTGATGGGAATAGTAGTCTAGCATATGTATACTACATGCTAAAATGTTGACAGCTGAAACGGAGCCAGATTTCTAAAGTGGTGGCTGAGCAAGCTGAGAGTTGTAGTTGTCTTCAGCCTAGCCCATAAAGCTACCGTTTTAATCCAGCTTCTAAATTATTTCATTTGTGCAGCTATGAAGAACCTAAATTGAGCGCGCCTCTGTTGTAGTCAATGAAATATCTGCTAGGGGCATGGGGTCATATAATATTTTATATCGCGGATGATTAATAATAACCCCACAGACTGGCATGCGCTGACCCACTTCTTTGCCTTTGCTTGCACTCACAGCGTGTTTTTTTTTCTTCTTCTTTTTAAGGCAAAATGTAGCTAATGAAGGCAACGGGGATGAGCAATTCCTTCCGACCGGAGAAGCCCATGTAGATTCCTATCCAAACTGGTTGAAATTCCATATTGGTATTAATCGGTATGAATTATACTCTCGACAAAATCCTGCTATCGTTGGGTTGCTTCAGGACCTATGCAGTCAAAAAATCACCAGCGTGGGTAAGCGAATGTTATTTCTACCTTTTCATAGCTACTTTTCCAGTGGATTTACCTTTATAGAAACATAGACCTTGACGGCAGATAAGAACCATCTAGTCCCCCTTGCCATAGATTCAGGATAGCCAAAAGCCTAGCCCACCATGTTTAAATCCCCTCGCTGTATTAGCCTCTACCACCTCTGATGGGAGGTCGCTCCATTCACCTACCAACCTCAGTAAAGTAAAATGATTGTTGTATATTGGTTCCTGCAGCAACAATTTAATAAAGAAAATGTGCACCTTTTTTAAAGTTAACCCTTTACAGTCCATTTATAAAAAAAACACAAAAAAACAAACAAACAATATGCGACACTGAAATGGTTGTTGGCTCAACTTCTCCTGTAAATACCTGAATGGTCGAGATGCTCCCCTCTGGCGCTCATGGGGTTAATCTTTTAACCGTTGAACCCACGAGGCTCCCGTATAAGTGAGACCTTGCTTCTTTATTTGCAGTTATAAATTAAACCATGTGATGCTCCCTGGAAGGTTACATACACATTCTTTGTTTAATGTATCCTGTTTCGAAACAAGTCGTTTTTTTAGAAGCGCCGTTGTTTGTTTCAGCCCAAAATCCTGATTCACGCTTGCTGTGTAAACTGTAGGTTTAAGTAGTTTCTGTTTTCGTACAAAACTCTTACAGTTTTCTCTTTTTTGCTAAAAATGATGGAGAGGAAAAAAAAAACCAACCCAGAAAGTTATATAGTTACATTTAAAAGGAACGAATGCCCCATAAAGCTGCAGCAATAAAGAATGTATACGAGTTCTTTAATATGCCTCCGTTCCTATACACAAACTCTGATGTGAACCATTGCTGGAGCCGGCGAGTGATGAGGAGTGAGCATATACATGTACATAGCAAAGGTAAGGGGCATCCAACCTGCGGCCCTCCAGCTGCTGCAGGACTACATCTCCCATATTGCTCTTTGAGCTAAGGGGCTGGCTGAGGAGGATGGGAGATGTAGTCCTGGAGCAGCTGGAGAGCCGCAGGTTGGACGCCCCTGGCATAGGTAGCCCATGTAGTTGATCACAGGGTATGAACATACTCTACATAGATAATGCATATTCGCACAAGTATAGCACCTCGTTATCATTCTGGCTATGCCTGATGGGAGAAGTATGTTTTTTATTCTAGTTTAAATGCCTGAAAATAGAGATATTTATATAAATCTGAATGTCATGGTGGGAAGAACGCCTGTGACATCACAATTTCTGATCCCTGCATGCTAGCAGGGATCGGGATTTTCTACCAGTATACTAGCCGGCTGATCTTGTAATAGATGAGCTGGCAGAACGCGTGTCTAGGGCAGCATTATTATTATTTTTTAATAATTTTTTTCTATTAATAGAGAGGCTGCCGATGACTCACAGACCCATCAGCAGGCTTCCCTTCTTCCCATACAGCACTTATGTATAGAGATGATTCCCACAGATTCCCCTATACACTGAGTCTACCTTTAAGTTATCGCTCCGCTGTTATGAAGTTGCTGATTGTTGTTGATTGGTCTATGCAGCCACTATAAACGTGGAATCAGAAGAAGGGAGATCATTTCAGAATAGAAAACGACTTAGCTGTTGCCAGTTGTGCCACCCTCTGCCACATACCTCGTAAAACAATGATAAATAAGCAAAAAAAGGGCAAGATAAAGATGGATACCGCCACGTAACTGAGAGTTATGGGATTCCAAACACTACTGGAGAACATATGGAATTTATATCAATACCAGAAGTTTCCCAGTTTGCCGCTACGGCCATTTGTACCCATTTAAGAGATTACCTCTCCCCAGACATTATTAATAATTAGCGGGTGCTGAAAGTATGCCGGATAATAGCGAGGTTTGCTTTGTGATCAGATGTGTTGAGATTCGACACAGGGTGCAGGAAACATATCTCATTAACCTTTTAGGCTACGCTACATTATCTCAGGGGGTAAGGTGTTAACCAGAATGATATAGGATGCGCACTGGTTTTTCTTTTTAATTGCCTTTATTTTTGTTAGATGTAGAACAGTATAACCGTACAAAAGTCAAAGCTTTGTTTATCCTTTTTTTAATAATTTGCCACATTTCTTTTTTTTTTTTTTTTACTACCCTTTGTACTGTTCGCAGCTGAATTCCGGCAGCGTTTAATCTGCCGTGTGTGTGTATTCAGCATATATTGACATGCACAGTGTCAGGAGAAAACCATTTTTTGAAGCTAACATCTATCTTGGATGTGTCTGCCACTGACTGTTAATGATGCTGATTCAATAAACAATGCATTTAGCGGTGATGTTACCCAGCAGCCAAAAATCCCAATTTGTATAAATTCACCTTCTCGGTGTGAAAAAGCTACCGTAGTCATCCAAGCGTGAAGACTCAAACAGACACGTTTAACCGGAACATGGCAAACATAGAATATAATTCATTATAAGCAAAAAAGAACAATGGGAATCTGTAATGAACTCCATTATAGACATAGAAACATAGAAAGATAGGATTTGATGGCAGACAAGAACCTTTTGGCCCATAACCCTTAATCAGGCCTTGGTCTTGTCATAGATTCAGTAGCCATATACCCATCCAATGCATGTTCAAATTCGCTCAATTTATTAACACCTACCACTTCTGCTGGGATGCTGTTCCACTTAACCACCACCCTATTACGTAAAACTTCCGTACGTTACATCTAAACTTCTTACCCTCTACTTTTAGATCATGACCTCATGTTTTACGTTTCTCCTCCTTTGTTAAATCCCTTTGTGTATTTAAATTTGTATATCGCTTATCAATAGGGTGTACTTATTAAGATCCCTTCCACATTTCATATGTTTGAAACACTACTATACTTTGTACCACCTTGTATCCCTGATCACTAAAAGCTCTTTCCATACCATACATTTTTTTGTAATTTTATTCTTAATCTACACTGTCTCTTTAAATCTTCCGAACGTTTATATTTTCTGGCCAGTTAAATGATGTCATGGTCCTAAGTAGATGTGGTTTATGGATTGCTGACTATGGCACACCCAAAAGACACTCGGGGCTTTATCACAAAAGAAGTTAAATTATAAAACATGATTTATTCCGAACACTCTTGATCGTAAGAGTCACAGTTGGCAAGAACACATCCCTTTCACACATAGTTTCCTAATCATACGCATTTTCAGGACACAGAATGAGCAGACTTAACCCATTGGGTACAGCAGTGCTGTTCTTGGTCCCTGCGGCACAGTCGGATGTCAAGCTGAGGTCACATCTGCTGCTGGCGGTGCCTGGAGCAGCTGCCCCTTATGCCAAGTAGACGGGATAACCCTGGGGTGTAGCGTTATGTATAATTTAATACTCGCATGGACCAAATAATCTCAACACAGTATACATTTAACCCTAGGACTTGGGGATTATCCTTGGTTGTAACATTAGAAAGTATTTCTTAACTGAAAGGGTAGTGCATATGTGGAATGGCATTCCAGCAGAAATACAAGATGCTAAAACATGGCGGGAATGGAAACATATATGGGGTGGGCATTAGGCTGCATTGAATAGAAGGCCAGGGGCCAAGTAAGGTTTTGAAGTGTTACGGGAGGTAAAGGGCAGACTAGATGGGGCAAATTGCTCCTCATCAGATGTATCTTTATTTTTCTGGTTAGTAACTGATGTTCAAGTAAAAATGTAATTTTATGTAAAGGATGAGTAACTTGGACCATGGCCTGCTGATGGTGAACAACCTTCATCATCTCCAGCCAAGATTGTCCTACCTTTAACAGCAGAGAAAAACCAACACCATCAACTTAGACTCCAGATCAGAACAAAGAGTCTCTGATATACATTTTTATTTGTTCTGATGCTAAGGTCACGGTTATATTCAGTTTCATTGTGTATTTGTAGCCCCCTCCAAACTTCCTTTATGAGAAGGCCTTCTTCTGACATGACCAGTTTCTGTCCAGGTTCCTGATGTCACAATCAGACCGGTCAATGGAACAGCCGCTGTAAAGTGTGGCAGGGTTTGTTTGTCAATGTGGGTGGGTAAGGTGGTGTCGGCAGCAGGAGAAGCTGCAGTGTCTGGTGTTCAGAAAAACATCGCGCAACAAAAATGAAACCGAACCATAGAGTATTTTATAGACATCTCTCCATCCTTTCATTGAGGTCCCATGGATCATTGCGAGCCCTTCTACTTCTACTATGTGCTGCATCCTAGAGCTAGAAAGATTTACTCAAAGGTGCAAATGATGCTATCTGAAGCCTGTCGAAAATGAGAGAACTTACTGAACGTTACTTATAGCAATACTACCCAATGACAGCTGCCCACCACCCACTATTTCTGTTGCAATCTGTATGGTTTAAAGCTGATGTTAGGTTGCCAGACAGGTAAGGTAGGTGGGTGGATGGTCCTGCTCACCTCCGACCCCACCACCCCACCAAAGGTGTTTTCATTTGGACACCTGAAATGCTGGGAGTATGGTACGCAACTATACTTCAAGCTAAACAGCCGTAATGGAAATCAAGATGGAATTGACTTCATTCTGAGCGAGTCCATTCTTTATCCATGCTGACTGCAGAAAAAATATATCTACAATTCTTAAAAAGCTATAATGTTGGGAAATCTGTATTGTATATTAACTGCAACTGACCACACGTTGCAGCGCAAGATGTCTGTAGCAGCATCATATCGTATATTATATATTGAGTATAATATCTCTTTTTTAAGATTTCTAATGCCAACGAAAAAGAGCAACAATCAAGTGAACTGTCTGACAAAAGCAGGCGTATCAAGTCATCGGCGCTGCCTGTTTTATCTCATTTTGTAGTTGTTTCTGCAATATGACATCTGAATATCTTGTTCAATTAGATTTTAATATAAAACAGCCACATGTGAAGAGTGGGAGTTTATTACAGAAAGCGCCTTCCAAAAAACATCATCATTCCACGGGGTTTTAAAAGAAGCAAATAAGCTTCCTTTCCATTGTAATAACTACATTGTAGGCTGAACGGCCACGAAGCCTCGCTGTTAATAGCTCTAGTTCCTAATAATAGCTGGTTAGTTTCAAATGGTTCACCAGTGCATGAATCCTTTAATTTGAAACTTCATAGCTACCAAGTGTCCTTGTTTATGAGGGACTGTCCTACTTGGGGCCCGGATTCTTCTGTCATTCTTCCTGCTACTAAGTCCTTCTACTCTTGACGTTAACTAAGTGCCGAAAAGTCACAATAATATGAATGGGAACAGTGAAAAAAACGACATTATTCTTCTTGACACATTGGAAGTATTTAAACATCAATGGGGTAGAAATAAAGCAATCTGGATTTAAAATAAGAACAAGGACTGAATAAGGTCTGAGTTCTTTCTGAGTTCAGATTCTGTGTTCCTATGATATCTTACTCATTTACAATAGCTATCAACCGACCACAAAGCTTGGATGGAAAGCTTGGATGAACTAACCACACCTAGATAAAACCAAAGTATACCAGCTTTGGTAATTTAATGTTGGGAGGTGTGTATCTTGTTTCAGCTAATTAGTATCTAATTCACAAAGTCTACTTATCTTTTGAGACCCCCTCCCCCCCTCTCACACCTTTCGATAAGGTTAAAATACTAAATGGTTAAAAAGATAAGAGACATCTCCCAAAGCCCATTGAAGTCTCTGTATTGTAGCTGTAATAATAAATACATGTTTTAAATTCTGGGGAATATTTTGCCCGGTTCAATGGGGCAGTAGAGGAGACCAGCGCAGAACTCCGCAACATGGTTATCCCTTCGCTGGGTGACCTTTTGAGGTGAAGCACCAGAACGTAATATTCTGCTCCTTGGGCTAATTCCTGGGGTTGTAGGGGGGGGGGTGGTGTTGCCCTGAGTGAGGTCAAATATTTAAGTAAAAAATGCCATACTTTGACAGAAGTTAGGATGTTTGAGTTCATCTGTTTTACTTACTCCTGTGATCACTCCCTTTCTGAGCTCCAAGATACTGTAACACAATCAGAAGGAAAGAGTCCAAGGAATCACCCCCCCCCAACAATAAAAAGTACCTTATGTTACGTTTTGTAGAACATAAGATAAAATGTTGCCTTATGTAGACGGTGATAATTTAAGCCTTAAAAAAAATATTTATCTAACCAGTGGACTAGCATATTCTATCATACCTCTGAAACTGGTTCTTCAAGTGGAGACAGACTGCCAGGTCTTATTAATTTCACTCTGTGTAACTTTAGATTGTGTGTTCATTGTAATAATGTATTGTATGCATGAAACCTGGCCAAGTTTGTGCATCACAGAAAACCACCAGGATGGCTCCCACCTTCCTCATTACATTTTAGAGTTTTACCCATTTAATCCTGTTGGCGTGTGTGTGATGGGGTATGCTAGTGTGTGAACATGTGTCTTAGGGTGTGTTAGTACTTGTGTCTGGTTATGTCAGTGCGTGAACATGTGTGTTTGTGTGGGTATGTTGATGCGTGTTTGTGTGGGTATGTTGATGCGTGTTTGTGTGGGTATGTTAGTAAGTGAACAAGTGTCTTTGGATTTTGTTATTTTGAATGTCTGGGTGTGCTAGCATGTGTAAGTGAGTGTGTGTATTGGTATGTTAATGTGTGAACATGTGTCTTCTGATATGTTAGCGTGTGTGTGTGTGTGTTGGTATTTTAGTGTGTGAGCACAAATCTTTGAGTATGCTAGCATGTGAGTTTGGGTATTTTAGTGAAAGTATGTGTCTGGATATGTTAGTTTCAGTGTGAGTGCCCCTTAAAAAGGTCAGCCTCTGGATGTTCCCCTGGACCTCACTTAACCTTGCCTCCTGGTGGAAATAAGGGAGATAGAGGTAAGTCTGGGTGTCGGGACTTACCTCTTTACCTCTACACCCAGAGCATGCTGTCTGTCTTGGGGGGCATTGACCTGTTGCCCCCCAGGTTCGTCAATAAGCAATACTAATCTTAATGGATCTGAAAAAAATGTGCCCTCACTATATGTCCCATCTAATCTCATGTCCCGTCTGATTACATTTCTTTATAGAGTCTATACTTTTACATTTAATTTGGTCAACAAAGAAAAAGGTGTGCATTTTCATAAACTTTCTGGACCTCAGAGGTCTGTCCTTCCTTTAATCTGTAAAAGAGACCGAAATATTATATAACTTTACATCTTTTTCTTTGTTGGCTCAATAAAAGGTATGAACTTCAACTATTCCTTCCGGAACAAGTAACAGCTATATACATATTCTTTACATATATAGAGCTCCAAAATGTATAATTCTTCTGTTTGTACGTGAAACCATAATATATCTTTTACTTTTCTAGAATCCTAATTAGCACCTCACTTCGTGAATCCTTCGACAGCTTGCTAACCAAAAATACCCGTTTGACTTTAAACGTCTGTAATGAATGTCTTTAATCCTGAAACATCATTCCGTTTTAATCCCGATTACTCTATTGCCTTCGCTTTTCTTTAATCCACATTACCTTTTCGTCTTCGTTATCCGGGTAGGGCTGGACAAATCTCTGGCTCCTAAAATAGCAATTGCTTAACGTTTTCTTCTATTGATCTCTTGTAATTGTTTTAGAATTTAACAATTAAATGTATGTAATTGTATTATCACACAAATGCCGTAGAAATTATTGTTGGTATGGTCCATGCTGAGATCTGGTGAACTGAATAAGATTTCATTACGATTGAGTTTAGTGGAAACCAGAATCTTAAAGGGGCTTCGGTATATTTTCTGTTATCTTTTGTTACTCCGTCCATGAGGCCAATGTACCTTTTTGCTCCATGCCCTTTTTTATCTCTTTATTAACTCCCTGATAAAGACAAGATACGTTAATAGTACATAACCTATTTGACTAACACACACTCCGCAAACATTAATTCACTATGGCACGGGGGGGCTGAACTGTTTTCTATTGGAATCAGATAAGAACAGCAAAGACAGGAATGGGCCCTGCAGCATGGACCATGGATTTATGATATGAGTGCTGGGAAGGAGTGCTGGAAAGGAGTTCTGAAGGGCTTCAGATATATTTGATCAATTAAGGCTATTTACACTAATAGTTATGCCTTATAAGAGGACATATGGTCAGTTATGTATTTATGGAGGTTGCTTTCCAAGGCATGTCGCCCAGCCCTGCCATCTTCTCGTCCTCTGCCCATCTTCTTCACACAGAGTGCTGAGATACTGCCCCATAACATGGTGCTATATATATGGTTGGAGACACATCCGTAGAGTACTGATCTCCCCAGTAGAGCAATTTGCTTCTGGTCAAGAGGTCCAAATGCTACCTAGCCATAGACAGACTAGACTATGCAATTGCGTGTCATAAGAATCTTTTAATTTGTTGGGCAACGTTAGTGGTTGGTTCATCAAATAACAATTAGACACTAGAATTATTAATCAATTTCTAAGCTAAATTGGGCAGCCATTTTTTTTAGCAAATTTGATTCTTCGTGGGTTGAAAATAAATATTGTCACCAGGTGGTTGGATGAGTCACTGAAACATCTTGTTTTTTTCCCGTTTTTTTCTTTTTTTCCTGTCTTACTGGGAACCAAGAAAAGAGTACATTCAGGGATCATTATACGTTTTAC
This sequence comes from Spea multiplicata, assembly GCA_009364415.1. Classification (NCBI taxonomy): domain Eukaryota; kingdom Metazoa; phylum Chordata; class Amphibia; order Anura; family Pelobatidae; genus Spea; species Spea multiplicata. The sequence continues at coordinate 58,714 of VKOC01000921.1, read as the reverse complement.
AAAATATAAGGAGCTAATGTAAAATCCTAAAGGCCGTCAGGATTTGTCCTGCCCTGGACCTAGACATGCTGTTCCACCTGTGTGCTGAATTTCAGGAGACAGAATAAAATTCTAGATATGCTATGATTTACGTGTCCAACATAAGAGTGCAAGTAATGTTTTATCCAAATGGAGCACCAACGTTGCTACAACAATGCTATTTACATTGATAAAATAATGTATTCTTCAATGGTAAGAATTAAGCAGAACTCAAACCAGTCAAGACCTAGAACGAGCAGTTGTAACAGAATCATCTGGACAATAGGCAATATATTTGTGCCAACGGCGTCTTCCGTTAAATAAGCAGCGTTGTTTTCATATGAGAAGGCAAGGAAAGTGTGGTTTTACAAACTTGTTGTGAAACTTGGTGAAATACGGTATCATTGATTTATTTATGGAGAGAGGAAGCCATAAACCTGCCTGATACTAGCAGATTGATTAACATTGTAGTGACGAGAGAACAAGAGGGGCCTTTCAAAACAAGCCAACAAAAGCCGTTTGGATTCTATAATGTTTCATGTGGTTAGAATAAAAATCACTTAATCTTGGTTCAGGGAGCAGAACGCTTTTATAGAGCTATGCCATTGTAGATGGAGGTCTGGTTAGGCTAACGTGCAAGTATGCGGCAAAAGGATCTTTTGGTGGCAACATTTAGAATTTATTTTATTAAAGAACTGTTTTTGTCTAATGCAGGGGAACTGATGAATTGTTTACAAGAGGTTGTTTCTAAGTTTCAAGTCTAAACTTTGCCTTTTCTGGATACGATCAAAGGAATTCACCTGCAAAAAGAAGCACTTGAAGGCAGTGGCATATTAATCTCGAGTAGTGCCACCAGCAGCCCCCCTACATTGCCATCCTTTTTCTGAGTGCTGACGTCGTATCCCAGGGCACCTACCCTTAATGTCGCATGAGAATGGGCACAAGTATACTGTGGAGGATGTGCCGACTCAGCACAGTCCACCATATGGTTAATGGGCCGGTTGGGTAGATGAGTGAGCAGTGGCCAATTGCAGTTTAGCTCCAATGGTACTTTAGCCAGCTATCGATCGAAACGATTCGAACCCAAGTGGTTCTGTGAATTTTTTATCTCTCTAGGAAGCTGTTTTGGGACATTTGTATCAAGTATAAAAAGCTTTAAAGGAGAACTGTCACCGCCCTAGCTTTCGGCATGACGAAAATAGTTTTCTAAAGCTACCTTTAACTTTGAGCTTTCTGTAATTGCTATGGAAGTATATGGTTTAACAGCAGAGGATTATTTGATCTCATCCCAGCTTTCTTGAGCGAAAGTCTACTAAAATACCTCCAAAACTACAGCGTTTGTAGAACAGGGAGCACCAGTTTTAAGAAGTGACGTTCATTATGCTAAAAGTTGCGATGGGGACATTTCACCAGCAATCAACATTCACTCCTACGACACAGAAACACAAGTGACTTCTCTGGTGCCTCAAGGGTAGAATATCATAAAACCAGTTTGGCCTGATTTTCAAACGTCTCCATTGACAGTTGAGTTTTTTTTCATACCCCAGTACATACCTATTGATATGTGCTTCAAACTTTCCTTAAACTTTCCTTTTCGATGAAGAAAGACATAAGTTCACGTATTAGTTCCTGACGCCCACTTTTTACCCTTAGGCTTTTGCAGAGTCTCTTCAATTGCCACTAAGGGAGCTCTGGTGAAGGATAGATTTTCTGTTTTATAGCTATAGCGGGTTTGAAGCAGCGGGTTCAGACACCACAAAAAAAAAATCAATGCTCTCAAGAGTCTGTATGTTATAGTTACATTAAGTTATTTATCTCTACGGAGGAATTTTGTGGGGCTTGGAAGTACTTTGAAAAATTAAATAGAACTTTGAATAAACTTCTGTTCAGAAGCAGACATTTTTTTTTCTAGGGAAGCACGGATACATAAAATTAATGTGCAAGATGTCAAAATATACAGTTATTATTATATCTCTGTTTCCACGTACATTGCATGTGTAATATAGCTGTAGCGTCTTCTTAAATAGATCATAGAATCTTATTTTCAAGTCAGTTTGTAGGTTCAGTAAAATACAAACATTACATCCAGCTTCTCACTGCTTATTGAGCTCACCTAGAACATTTGAAGAACACCTTCAGAAAGGGTCTCAGGATGACTAAGATCACTGATTATTGTTGTCTATCGGTGTTCAGATAGCAGTAGGTTTTTTTTGTTCCATTGAACACTGGGTGCGTTGTCCAATATTACATGGAGAACATGTGTTGGCCACCAGTGGTCCTGGTCTGACTTTTAAACATTGGAATTCTTATCCAACAGACAGTTCTGGTAGCTGAGAAACTTGTGTTCCTCGGCCTCAAGCTCTACACTAGGTGGTTCTACTTTGCTCTGATCGGTTTCCAGATCAGGCAGAGATAAACCTACAGAATAAACCAGTCTAACTCTTTAATTGTTCTCGCTAAACTGCTTGTTCTGCTTGGACTAGTTTGAAATGCTATACACGGTGCATAATTGCTTTGTGTTGGCTTGTAAAGCAGGTCGCTCTAAAGAAGTATAATATCTTTGCGCTCCCACCTGCTTCGTCCGATCTTCATGTTTGGCTTGTTCATCCTGCCTTCATTCTACTTACTGTGTGTCTATGAACTTTCAACTCTAATACTAAGAAATCAATTGAGAACTGGTTTCTTTTGGTTTAAAAAAAAAGCATGCAGCGCTTACCACAGGGTTCTGAGAAGAACAGTCAGTATACAGAGAGAAATATTTATGATTGTAGCCCAAGAAGGGCCCGAGAATAATTTCACATACTGTATATGCCATAACATGTGTAAGGAGAATAAGTTCCAAAGCGGAGGGTTTGTTACGCTAGAGGCACTGAGAATGTCGCTTCTGTGTCATAAAGGAACACGTTTTTAACGTTTTTGTCCTGTTTCCATGACACGATAATTCAGGTAATCTGTTAACAGATTTTTTTTGTCAAAACTAAAAAGACATAGGTGTCAAATTTTCATTTTTTATAATAAATATATATGTTTATGGAATAAAATGTATAGAGAAAACAAAGAAAAACTTCCAGAAATGTATATAAAACAAATTTTAATTTTGGCACAATTAAACAATAAAAAGATAATTGCATCGCTAATTATTGAATAAAATAAATATGTAAATTAAAATGCAATCATTTTAAATATTTCTGTTTCTTGATTGTAACAGCAGACATATTTTTTCTAACCTTAATCCTTGAATATTAGAATTAAACTATATTTTGGTTTATGTGAACCAGTTCAAAGTTTTTTTAGTTGGTTCAAAGTTTTTTGGTCAGTTTGCTGCTCTGACTTTTTTTTCCTATTTTTTACGGAACAGAAAATTTCCAGGATGATGTTGTACTAAATTTCAATAATAATGTAGGTTGTGGAGTCTCGACGTTTTTCTGTTTTGTTGTTGGCCTTAGGGTCAATCGTTATTGAAATCAGTCAACTGGGAAGTTTTGGTATAAGCAACATCCCCGTGGACAAAGAACCTAACATATCCAGGTTACTTTTTTTTCTCAAAAGCATATCTTAAATAGCCTTCATTTTCTAATTATTTTCTCATTCCTTTAGGGAAATTTCTGCCAATGTAATAGAAAACATAGGTCAATAAAAGCCACAATCCACATGGGGTTCTTCAGTAATGAATCAGTAATTAAGGTATCGAGATTTACACAAAATTTTGTTAGGAAAGCAGACATAGATTACGAGCCGTTTTAACAGATTTACCGACGGTGTTCCCTCTAATTTTTGGGTAGTTGCTGTGCGCAGAAATCTGATGTTGTGCAATTTTTTTCCTGTTACAAAAGTTTGTGTGCGCTGAATGCTTGTGCAAACGTATTTCTGAAATTATTATCAAGATCATTTTTGGCACAGTCTTTCTCTCGTGGCTAATTAAACCCAGAGTCACCTCATCCCCTCCTTCAGAGGTATAGATTAAATTAATAACACATGGAAGCTGCAGATAAAGAGCAACTGAATAACATGCAGACCTAGCCTTGCAGGTATAGATCAACTGAGAAATCACACGCAAACTCAGGATTGGAGGTATAGATCAACTAAATGCATGGGAACTCTAAATTACAGACATAGATCGCAGGTTGCACACGCCAAACACCCGCACCCACAGGACTTGCCCGGCACTCAGATTGCATCGATAGGATTTGCCCGTAGCACATTGACAATGTGCTGTTCCCAGTGGACTTTTTCACTTGATTTTAGTAATTAAGTAACCATAAAATAGATTAAAGGAAAGTGTTTTTTGTATTTTTACATTACTGTGTTTTTACAGTATTCACTATATCAATTATGAAGATCCAACCCAGGGAGATTTTATTGCAAGTGTTTTGCCTCCTAATGCAAAGCTAGTGCATAGATGACAACAATTCATTATATACGTATACATCCCTAGCCCGGCTTATTTACTTATTTGTGTGTGTGTGTAGTGTGCGTATAAAGGAAGCATTGGGCTTGTTGTGTCTTGGACTTGTCTAGATGCTGTTTAAGCAAATACAATGAGACACTCAAGCAAAAAACTTGAAATAAATGAAATGACAGGACTGATATCCCAGCTTTGTCGGAACACACAAAATGCATTTGGATGTGAGTACATTGTAATCCGTCATGGCAGCTCGGCAGGACAGTGGAAGGTACACAATACAATTGTATGGTTTGACTCTGAATGAATGGTCCACAACTTAGTCTAATATTCCAAGTGACCATTTAAACTAAATGGAAATGAGACTTACAGTATGTTAAATTGTAGAAATTTAAAATGTTAAATTTAGCAAAGAAGGCTAAAAATGTGAGTACCTTAGTTGTGTTGACCTGAGTCACATAAAGATAAGAGTCCTACTCTGACGATAAATCCTCTGAGATAACCTAGAGGCAGCTGCTATGCACAGCTAGTTGGGTGGTTGAGGCAATTGTAAAATAGATAAAATAAGAGACAGATGTGCATGACTTTCAGACACAGACTGTATGACCTAATAGAATGGTCATCCCTGGCTGGGTTTGTATACAGCTGCCATTTCCAGTAAGAAGCCACAGTATAGAACCCAACGGTTCAGTTTCTGAGCTATCAGGCGTAATGATAATTATGGTGCCCGATACTGCATTATACGTAATATAAAGAGATTCTGAAACATAGTAGGCAAATTCATATATTGCCATGGATGACATTTCACTAAATGACCTATTCCTTGTCAAATGGGCCGAAGGGACTAGATAGACCAAATGGTTCTTTAATGCTGTCAAACTTGACGTTGAGATTGAGATTGAATTCTATTTGCTTTCATGGGATGCGTATCATGCTATACCCGTAGAGAGCGCTTACAACCTTGTGTGTAATAAAAGGCGATGCTATTCCACTCAGATGCTCAATGTTATTCTGATCACTCTCCAGGTGGACAGCAAAAACTTAAAGCGTGATGTCGCAATATGGTAGCCCCTACATACAGTTAACACAAAATGATAATCAATATTTATAATAACCTGTATATACAGTATATTGTACTTGTGTAAGAATTAGGATTGAGAGTACTCTTATTGTGCTAATTCTTCTTTGAACCTTTGGGCTTCTGAAGACTATATATGCCATCTATACCATCACGGTCTTCTTTGAGTCTGTTATGTGGCGACATAGCCGGCACACGTGGTGTTTGGCATACTAGAACTGTTAAAAGCATATCTTGCAGAAACGCTTGTTTAAAGCATGTGCTCCGCATATGAAAACAGATAATTATGTTTTAAACTACCCAATCATCCGTAATGATAGTTTTCTGAGAAATAAACACTACTTTTCAAGTAAATCGCAATCAGCTGGGGGTGTCAGCAGGTTCCAGGCAGCGTAAGACATGTTTTAGCTAGAAATCAAAGGGTACTTTCTATGTGTAATGGGGACGGCGTACGTCTCTGCGAAGTGTGTCTGGAAACACGACATTACGGCAGGCTGGTAATGTGCTGTTTAGCAAATCTTTGTAAGAAGTCTAGAAACAGTCTTCCAATGCATATACTACTTAACGCCGTGCCAATCCATCACCGTCTTAAAGCGAACCTGTCCCTTTTACAGTGCATACATTTATCAGTATATGTAATATATCTCTTTATTGGGGTAGAAGAAATGCTTATTATTATTATGCTAATCTAAATGCAAATACAGGGTACGTAATATGTATTTGTGTTGGGTATACAGATTACCTACATGTAAAAGAAGAAATGCTATTGCTTATCTAAATGCAAATGAAGTGTATATAATATGTTTCTTATAATTATTATTATTATTACGCTTATCTAAATGCTAATAAGGGGTTAGCTTGGTTATCCCTCCCCATTTTTTTACGTCTCCCCTGAAGCTGATAGATCCGCCATGGAAAGAAGGGGCGATGAGACTGAAAGCAATTTGTATATGCAGTTTTTGTCCCCATACCCCTAAACACCCCAGTTCGTACAATCTCCTACTGCTTTGATAGAATATATATAAAACAATGACTATTGTAATTCAAAAACTTAAAGTTTCTACTTTCAAATATAATTCAAGATATTGAAAATATTGTACCTGATATAAAGACAGAAACTGAGCCCTGATTAATGATTTTTTTTTCTTTCTTACCAATAGCCATGAAGTCTGGAGGTACGCAACTGAAGCTCATCATGACGTTTCACAATTACGGTCAGGCGTTGTTTAAACCTATGAAGTAAGTAATAGTCATTAAATGTGTTTTAATATAGTGATAATAAATGATGTTGTAGTGAACAATTATGTAAAATCTACATACACGCAGTTGTCATTCAATTTTCATTGAAGCTTATTTCTGTGTCTATAAAACGTCAACAGGAGGCAAGTGGCCACCAACTGGTACTGGGTTAAAATGTAGGTTTGCTCTGAGGTCCATCACGGCGCGTTGTTGCAGAATGGCTAGTCTTAGATTTGATTTCTAAGAACATGGGGTAATAACTGGTCTGCCTATCTCATAAATTCCCACACCGGGCTTCCTGTCTGATTCATGCTCACAGTGTTTTCCAAGACGGAAAATTCTTCCTTCCTCGCTGCCGCTCTTCGTCTCATTTAACAAACAATCCAAATGTTGCCAATGACTGGTGTGAAGTCATGCAGCCTTGGAAAATATGACTCCTCCACGTGTGTTGTAATATCCTTACAGTCAACTCTTTGGCTTTAGGAAACAAAATCAGTCAGCAAAATCCCCCTAATAATAATGCCAGTCAGTGTTGGAAAGATCAGCAGTACAGATATGTGTCCTGACCACGATGACCACGATGGAGAGTTTTTGGCATGACCAACTGAGTAGGCGTTAATAAGCAGAAGCCAATACTGACCTTTCCATGTCAAGATTTAGAGTAGCAAGTATTCTTCTTTGATTAATGCAAAAGTTAACACCGTGCCTTCCTGTTTCAAGTACAACGTACTGTTTATCGACCAGTTTTTATTTATTGTTGGTTTTGTGAAAGTGGAAAATTGATATAGCCCTATTAGCCAAAGAGAAGATAGAGTGTTCACTCCAAGTTGATAGCTTTGATTTGGCCAAAGTAAAGCAAAATATAGAGTCACAAACTTTATGAACCTCAGAAGTCTCTACCATCTGAGAAGAGAGGTCTCTTTGGTCTCAAAATCTATTGTAACTTTACATCTTTTTCTACGTTGGGCCAATCGAAGGTATCATCTAAACACTCACTTTTGCCTGTGGTTCCACATGTCATGTCTGTCCCACAAAGTGATATAAATCTTATTTTTGATCAGAATGTTGGGTTTGCTGATGCGGATAAGGGGGAGGCTCGCTTAATCTGCTACTTATTTTTTTGGGGGGGACATATTGGCTGAAGATATATCAAAGTCACAGCCTTACCAATAAAAGGCTTTAGGTCATACTTAATGACCATGTGCTGCAAAAGCAGGTACTGATAGGTTGCTGTTATAAAAATAAAAAAACTTCTTAAAATAATAAAATAACAAACCTGTTATGATTTATTTGCATAACCCATGCTAGCGATCTTACATGATATTTTTATGAAAACACCACCTTTAATAAAAACCCTATAATGGAAGGGTATTATTTGTAGAATTAATATTGCTTTGAAGTAAGGCAGGCTGTGCCTGATCTACTGATATAAGAACAAAGAGGCTCTTTTTTATCGAACTTATTGACATTTAAAAAAAAAGAGGTGGGTCATTATTGAGCGTTTTAGTGGCAGCCCAAATGCAGAACATTACATTCTCCGTGGGCCCAATTCCAAACCTTATCTTCTGGGTTTTTTTTTAATCTGTGTATAAAAATCACATCCTATCATCTTGTTTTTGATCTGCATTCTGCATGGCTGATTGAAATAATTTTTCTAAGCAACGTATCACAATAGGTTCTATTCGGATATCTTTCATGGCTATAAATACTTCTCAAAGCATAGTTTTTACTTGGATTATTCGCCCTAAAAATACCCAAGCGCCTGATGAACGGCAGCCGAGAAGTGTGAAAAACCTACTAATATTTCACGCTAACATTGCATATGTCAATACATCCGGCTCATGAGACACAAGGCTCCGTGAAATATTATCATTGCTTATTTTTTATTGTTTTGTGGGTTTTTTTTCGAAGCTCTGATGTCAATGAATGTCCAATATAAGCTTACATGAATGTTTAGAAGCCCTGTGAAATACTTTATGTTGTGACAAGAGTATATTAAATCCCAGTATGTTATACAATCATTTAAATGCCAGGGCTGAGCTGAAAGCAGTACGCCGTCTGACCTTATCATAATGTCAGGAAATGTCTGATAAGATGCGTCACAGATGATACCGGGGCCACAGAGATTCAAGTATTCATTTGCATTTTGGGTACTTACACCATCGAAGTCACAAAAGCGAATGTTACATACTGTTTGTAAGAAAATTTGTATCGTGTTTAGAAATGATGTCATCTCAATGACCTGGAAGAGAGGAGGTAAAAATCTATCTGATAAGGGGTACTTTAATAGAACCCAAACGCTTAGTCGATATTAAAGAGCATTTTCATACCTCCCGGCAGTGTTGGTTCTCATAGGGCAGTCCTGGTTTTTGATTGTCCTGCATTTGCAGACAGAAGGGGCCATGGGCCAGTTGGGGAGATCGTTTGATTTCTCCTGGCCAGCCCAGCAAGCTGTAAAATAAATCAACCCACATGGCCACCTTGTGATGGGTTAGGCGGTGGTTATTAATCTTGATTTCTGCTTCATTTATCTTTATAACATCTGTCTGCAGCTGCTTGGGACCATCGTTGATCCCCATGTGCAACCATAACATTTGTGAAAGTCACTCTTGCCCATACAACCCAAGTGCCCCTTTTTAGGAGGGACACAAATCCCATTGTCCCTAGTTCCATCCCCCCTAGCAAGCTGCTTATGAAGTTGCACTTCATATGTTAATGAAGACCATTTCTGACGCAAGGTACTTGGAAGGCTTACAAAGTACACCTGGAAGCTCACTAAATAGACTAGAAGACATTGGCTTTTCAGTGTGTTCTTTATTCCGCAGACAAAGGAGCCGTTCTCTGTTATCGGCTCTCTAACTCACAATGGTGATAAGCTTTTAATTGATAGTTACCAGTTTAAATGTCTCTCCGTACGAACTGCTTATTATACCGAGTATTTCACATTTTTCCAGTTGTATGTCATGACAAAGAGAATACATTTCAGAATATCTCACATCATGACTTTTTTTTCCCCAGACTATTTAGTAACAGCATGAAATGGATCCTATCCAAAAATTGGAAGAGACAATTTGGTTCATTTTTAGCCGTTAGCAGTACTATCCTGTCAGCTCTTATCAATCTTTCAGTGAGTCACACCTTCCAGTTAACTCCCCAATCAATAACGCATTCAAAACCAAGGACAAAACACCAAACCTTTTAAACGGATGAACAAAAAACAAAAAAAATCTTTGTAACTACGAACTCCAGAGTCATCTGGCACTGACAAAGGAATTTCAGATATGTCTTTCAGAAGATCAGGCGGCTTCGCTTGCTTGTGTTGGTAAATGACTAGAAATTCTATCACACAGTTAGGTAGGAACTAGGAAATCAATCACAGGTTATATTAAAACATATGACATCACAGGTTATATTAAAACATATAACATAACATTAGAACATATGATGTTCTACTGTAAAGGACTTAATGTCATTCTCTTCTCCTTGTATAGGAATCCAAGAGAGATCAGCCATCTGTTAGGGCTTACTACTTGAGTGTAGTGGGTATTTACTTAAAATGACTAGTCCTTTTTAAACTATTTTGTTAGTACTTTTGGAGTCTAAAAGTCCCTAATATGGCAGGAGAGTTTCCAAGAGAAATACAGTTTCAACTCCCTTACTTCGCTATTTGCTATGAAGGGTCAACTCTACAAGGTTCTCCACCATGAATGGCTGGGCTGGCCATGTCTAATGTATAGCTGTGTATGGTGAGGATACTTTAAAGAAACATATACATTTAACAATACATTATACTTTATAATGAGCTGAAACACAACTCTCCTGTCAACTCTCCTTTTAATGAATACATCCAAAGGGTTGCAAGATCATTGATCATTAAAAAATGAAACAACTTTATAGGAGCCAAACGCTGTGGGATATAAAAAATAACGGGCAGGAGAGGAGCAGTGAATGGTCAAACCAGGCAGAATTTGGGCACGGGTAGGTAGGACTTCTCTTAAGCTTACATAATGGTGTTAAAGCATTTAGGGGAAAAAATAGCAAATTTTATGTAAACAATTTAATTTAGAAACACATTTCTGCTTTTTCTATTACACATAATTATGACTTTTAGGACTGTAGAACACTGTGTTACGCTCATGTCCCCCAAACATGCTGAGCTCCTACGAGGAAATACGAGGAGGAAAAAGAACACAGTGATAAATGTTTGCTGTTTCTATGCACGTTTGTGACTTTCATGGCCGTAGAACACTCGTACCTGGCAAACATTCTGAGCTCCTAGAGGAAAAAACACGGAGGAACATTGAGATTTGGAACGTTCTCTCCTTGGAGGTATGGGCAGGAGTTAATTGGTAGACTGTATTGTGAATACTAAGTGAAAGAGAATGATATTTTACACACTTTGAAGCGATTCTAGAGTATCTGGTATGTTACCGTCAATTGCGCAATGCTTTTGTGATTTGGTGTACCATAAAATGACCGTGACAGAGAGACACTTGGGAGCCATGGCTGCTCGGAGCCAGAGAAATAATGGAAATATCGTAGTCATCTTCTATGTCTAGTGGATTAAATGAACTTTCCAACCTAGCTTTAAACAAAGAACACTGTAGGATCCTAATTATAGCAAAATACACAGAAAGCAAAAAAACAAAAGGTTTGGGGTTATTTTATGTATTTTCACATTTTAAAAAACCTTTAGTTTTATGAGACACTAGACAGACCCCGTTAGGAGCTGTTTTTGCATTCTGTATGTAAATCAGCTTTCTACTAACCCGAGCAGTAGTACTAGTGCATTATTTATAAATCTGGTATTATTCTGCACAAATCAGTTTATTCTGAGGTCTCCAGCTACTTACTCAACATCTGCAGCCACTGAGGGAGAAAATAACATTTATAATATTTGGTGCAAAATGTCATCTTTCTGTTTACAAACCAAAAGTCATTCATCAAAGCCCCAGAGGTGAGATCCATGCAAAGCTGACATTAATGTGTCCATCTTTAATCATCATATGCTTAATTCATTATGCTGTTGGCTGCCGTGGCAACAGAAGAGCTGAAAACATCTGTTCTGATACTTTATTTTTCTGTAGGAGCACAATTGTCCGTATGAAGCGATATTACGGGCTTTGTTTTAAATTACAATGATATTACGGTACACCCCATTCCTTTTTCTGCTGGGTGAAATGAGATAATACTATGTATGCATTGTGCAGGGTTTAACCCTAATCTGTTCAGGGGGACATGTATGTGTAAATATACTTTATGTATGTATCTATATATATATATATATATTCTGGTGGCCCGGATACTGCTCCGGCACAAGCACAAGTGAGTACAAAAATGTAACGTTCAGCCTTAAAGTTCCATTTCGGCCCTGACGGTCATGCCGGGCAGGCTTAATCACAAGATGCAATCAACGCATCCTGGTGTGGAATGATTCAGAGTTTTCATTCTGAAGAAACAGAGTAAGTGTTACAAGGGTCCAGGGACACCTGTTGGTGCATGCCTGCGCTCCTGGTTCCATGTATTGCGCTGGTGAAGGGATGGTATTGCGTCCATGCGATAACCCTAGGGATAGGTGTCTGTGTTTATAAGATTGTACTGCCTGTGCGGTGGTCATTGTTAAACGGGGGACCCAGTGGAGAGCAAGGAGATCTGCTGAAAAGAATGAAGAGACCTTCTACAGAAAGTAGGGAGACCTGGACAGGAAGGGAGAAAAAAGAAAAAGTACTTGTGCGGCACGCCATTTTAATTACAGGTACATATGCTGGGAAAAGCCGACGATTCCTGAGAAATTAAACAACCACATTCTCTATTTTTCTTTATTTCAATTAATTTTATTATCTAAATTACTAACGTCCCTGTATTGTATGGTATATCACTTGTTACCATATATTGATATCTATCAGCTCTACTGCATGAAGTCAGTAGCTGCCATTGTGATGAGGCAAGTCTGGTAATGTTCTGTTTTTTTGATCGTACTTAATCCCTAGTGACGTGAAAACACCGTCTTCTGCTATCCTTATTGCATCGCATAAAGAATTGCACAGTACTAGAGTTTTCTTTGAAATCCCCCTGCTGAATACCAGTCTCATTATTTCCAGCAAGTCAGCGAGCTGGCTTCATCTTTTGGCCTTTCATGGGGTTTCACAAAGGTGTAAAAAGTTGGAGAGTTTTTCCGATCTGTTATTTCCTGGACCCTATCCAATGCTCTATTGTTTTTTTTGTTTGTTTGTTTAATACAGGCCTTTCAGCTTCTATTAGGTTATGATTTCTGTCATCCACAACTAGCTTTTGTCAGATTGATGATGGTGGGAATTGTAGTCATGCATCAGTTTTAATAGGCTCAGGTCACCCGGGCTTGCATTAGCACATAGGGTACTATGGAAGGATATGGGGATTTATGTTCTCCTCAAATGACTTTTTTCTTCAAGCTTTAAATGTAGTGCTTTATAATAAGTAATGTACATTAGAATTGAAGAAATGAATTATTCAATTGTGTTCCAATAAACTTCCTTAATCTGCAGACCTGGAGGCTGCCATTGTTGTCAGCCATGTGATGTGTTGAGTGGCTTTCCATGCTTAAGCACCACACTGAGCTGATTCTTTATGGCTATGATAACGAAGTCCTGCTTAATGCCTCCCAATAGACTTTCTTTGGTCAGAGTATCCAGGTGGGTGAACACAAACACATGACAAATGATTACCTATAACCTTTGGTCCCTTAAAGTTTGTCTAATGATTAAATTCTAACAGCAGGGACGCTACTTGTTGACAACCAGAGATAAAGAGCTTTTCCTGTTCTGTTCACAAATGTAAACTTTTTTTTTATATGCCACTTTAAATAAAATTCTTAGACTGGTTTAGGAATGTGTGCAGACAGAAGGAATAGAATCTGCTGAGTAAGGTTAGACTGGGAGAACTTGAATAATTTTGTCTGTTTGCTCTGAAAAAAAACGACCAGGATTTGAAGAGTAGCTGGCGGACTTCCAGGTGAAGGCTGCTTTCCAGGCCTACAAAGCTGATTTACGAGCCGTATTTATCCCGAAATATAGTTAAATGACACGCTAGCAAGAATAGGCATTCCGAATTATACACACATCTGGTAACAGTGTGGCTTGTAGTGTCACAAACAGCGAGATGGGTGTGTAAGGGATCGTGCTCATTCCCGACACTCTCATACCCACCAATATATCCTTCCTGGATCCCGGGACAAAGGGAGTGGGGACATGTACTCTGCGTCACCCCGCAGCATTGAGTTCTAGGGTACCCAGTACAGATACAGCTCATTAACAAGTGTTTGCACCGTGCATAGGAAGTATTTTTTTTGCCAGGACAGACCCACATTTACACAAATGGACACAAAAAAATGTTGGCTGGTATCCACTCTATTGAAAGACACTACATTGACACTGCCTACAGAATTATCATTTTTTATTCCAGAACATTGGCCCATACCTGCCAAATGTCCTGGTTTCTGCAGGACAGTAACTCCATTGCTCCATGTGCTTCATTGTAGCGCCCACGTTGAAGTGGCTCTTCTGGTATGGTGGGTCCATTCCGCCCTCCTGGGCCCGGCCCACCCCTGCTTAGTTTTGGGTTTGGACACCTGACATGTTGGGGGCAAAGTATTAATCCAGCTTAGTTCTATATTTGCATAGCTTGGAACTCTCCGGGTTTCGTCCTGAGACTCTGTCTCATAGGAACGGCGTTGCGCCTGACTTCCCCCTCCAAAAATGGAATATGCCCCACAACGCAGGACCAGCCATCAACATCAATGGGACCTCCTACCCGCATCCCGGAAGAGCGGATTTATCCGGGTAGCCAGAGAGTTCCCAAGTATGTATATTTGTATTAAAAAGATGAACTTTATTAACCCCTTAAGGACAATTGGGGGTTAAAATTGAAGTCATTTATAACGTCGAATGCCAAAGTGGATGCTGCACTTTCTCCACTGGCAACAGGAAGGGTTAAACCCTGGTGTTATTGGCACGCATTGTGCATACTTTCCGGGATTTTGCAGTGGCAGCATTCTGCCGTCTGAATTGTACTGAGAGCTACTGCACAAATACTGCCTTTGTGATAACGAGATCAGACAGCAAAGCAAACATGTGATTAATAATCCCAGCTATTAAGTGGATTGTCCTTAGCCAACACGTGCTTCCGTGAATGCTGCCCGCATTATTCCTGCGTCTTGAAATTCTGATTTCGTTTCCAGAAAGAAAGTCCTCAGCCATCTCAGAAAAAAATAACGTTAGCAAGTAGCGCTGTTTAAATAACAGCATTGCGGTTTCCGGAGTATACAAGTTATTGGCTAAACTCCTGTAACATAATAGAGCACCTGTCAGTATGTGTTTTATATTTCACGCTTATGTAGTTTGCGGGTATGTTAGCGGCCGACAAATAAATTATAGGGAGAAACGCCATTAATGGTGACACATTTTAGCTTGGTTGAAGGATCACATCGTAAGGCAACTTCCTTTCATGTTTTATTAAGGTAATTAAGGCAAATTCTGTTTCGTTTTGTTGTTCTTTTTTTCCAAAACCCAGGTAGGGCTAGAACAGGTTCTCCGGCTAAATGCGAAATAATCGTCCAATTGATTAACTTAACGATTGGTTAGCTTTGGGAAAACCTTTAGATTCGCTAAATATTTCGTTGCGTTTATGTCTCTGATCTTTTGTAACTAAATGCAACATTTGAAACATCATTCCTGGTGCTGTTGGCTGCTCAGATCCTTCCCAGAAATAATTCTTCAATTAAGTAAAATTTTATCTCATTCATATGTTTGGCCGGCAACACTTAATTGTCTTGTGGCATGGAAGCGGGTGCTGATGGGTTGCTGCCATAGAAACTGAAAAGAGCTTCTTAAAACCCCTAAAAGTGTTATTTTCACATGAAAGTTAAACCGAGAAGAACAGTAATACGGCTGCTCTAGAACTTTGTGATCTAATTTGTTGATTCATTAGTCTTCTTCTGAAGCTTCAACTTAGTGCCTTTTTGGTAACCCTAGTATCTCATGGATCTCAATTTATAATGATATATATTTGCTATTTGTGATTGAGCTATGCAGGTTGTTATTTTTTTCACTGAACAAGATAGCTTTTCTTCAGAGCTGCATTAGAGGTGTAATATCTTGGGCTCACCATAAAGCAATACTTGATGAGATGTTTTCAGGAGTAGGAGTTAGAGGTTTCTCCTTGTGATGAAAAAACGTACAGTTATTTTACAGTGATTCTAGGCCAATAAAAATGCTAATTACTGTGATACTGACAAATCTGTTCTCGCACTATATCTGTATAATAAGGAACATGGATATAGCCATTTTGGTCCAAAGCAGGGATAGGCACCAATATTGACTGAGATCTTTGGCGGACAATTTAATGATATTCTATGGACCTTCATAACCCTTTCCATGGACACTGGTGTCCTTCTACGGACTCTTTGCTCATCCCTGGTTGAAGGGGATTGATTTAGTTCCAACATTGAAGAAGATGTATGCTTCTGATGGGATAGTATCATATTGGACTAAATATTGCATTACATACATTTCAAAGACGGGTAAAAACTTGGCAGCCTTCACTTTGGGTATTGTATAAACATGCAGCTTGGGTGGAGTTGACATTTGATATAGGTACATAGATGTATGTGTGCGTTGAGATGCTGCAATGCTGTGTCTGCATGAAGATCAAGTGAAGGTTCAGCTTGGCTGCGTCTGGGAGGCCTTTTAGCATGACTTATGTTGATGTGTATCTTCTAATATGTGCACCAAAGAAGAAAGGCGAGTAGAGATATGGTCAAAACCTTTTTAAATATATCAAGAGATTATATTTATATTCAATCAAAGAGGTTAGCATTTATAATGGGTATGAGAGCTAGATGTTTCGAGGAGTAATGTAAGAAAATTATACTATACGAAAAGGATATTATATATGTAGAAAAACATACTGGTAGTCACTGCAGAGGTGGATAACTAAAACTTTCTATAAAGGCACAATGCCTGCTAAATATTGAGATTTTTTGAATCCCATAAGAATGGCAATTTCAGAATAACCCCACAACCAAGTAACATGTGTTCTGTAACAGTGTTTAATTTATTATATATATATATATATATATATATATATATATATATATATATATATAGTGTTCCTCTTGTTAGTGGACATGATTACTGAACAAGACTATATCAAAAGACACATTTTGTACTGTTAGGACATATGACATAAAACGCTAGGGTTTATTTACAACAAGACTTGGCTGTAGCTTTCAGACGAATATGGACGACTTTTACGTATTTCATATGTGATTTACTGTGATCCAAATGCAACATATCATTATGCCCCCAAAATAAAAACCAAAATGAAATAAAACGTTACATTAAGAATCTGTAGTCTGCCGTGCAAATTGGAACAGAAAGGCACCATGTGATTTGGGGATATGAAATGACTAAGTAGATTTTAATGTTCGTAGCTAACCCTGACTCTCTAGAGTAATAGGAAAAATGTAAGGTTGAGATCATCGGCAAGGATAGCTTGGCACCGTGTGAACATTTTCTTTACTTAGACAAGGGAGGATCCTAAATCACTGTACTTCTTGGCTCGGTTACGCTGTAACTCCAATATGTCTTCCACCTGAATGTCATATGCGGCATCTTGTTTATGCAGGTCTTAGTCGAACCTTTTTTCCTATCAGAATGAGACTTGGAATGCCCATTGGGCGTCTTTGTACAGCAAATTCTTGTGGCTTCGTTTTTGACCTCAGCAAAAACAGACAAACCCAAATAAAGGAAAACTAATCCCACGCACAGCGCTGAATATTAATTAGCTGTTATAATTTTCTATCATAAATTTTTAGATCACAGCATGTTTTGAGATTTTTTATGAATATTTGTATAGAATTTTTTGTCAATAAAATGCATTGTTGATATTTTTCAAGATACATATTTCACGTGCCATTTTTACTTTATTTTTTTTATATTTTCCTGTAAAGAATGTGTGCTTCTTTTGTTGAAAGAACAACTATTAGGTGTTGCTTAATGGGAAAGCTGTGAAGCTCTCTTTGTTCCATTTCATGCCATGTTTAGTTTTACAAAGGCACTGTTACATCAACAATACCTAATGGTTTTGAATGATTAAATATGAAGTTCAGAGCAAGTTAAATATGTGATAACAATAAGATAAACTTCATTCCAAGGACAGAGCTCTAAGCAACGAGAGCCCACACTAAATATTGTCCTTCAAAATCTAGCACATTTGGAAGGTATGACTATGGGCAGAGGTGACTATGTAAGGACCAGGTTTCTAGGTCCTTAGCTCAGTCAATCACCCTTGGCCCTGTCTGGCCTCTCTTTATGTTAGGCAGCTGTTCACCGCCATCTTTACTGTACTGAACCACGCCTGTGGCTCAGAAATATATTTAACTTCTACGCTGTCCTAGGCCCTACCTGTTGGCGAAGATCAAAGATCTCCCTTGTAACCAACACATTGACAGAGGAACACCAGGTGGCCTGATCTCCCAAGAGGGAGATCTTCCCCCAGTTTCATAGCTCGGAACTGCCGCCCTGGACCTGCCGCCCTAGGCCATGATACATCATCGCTGTCACTGTAGACTATATCACAGATCTGTAAGATACTTTTTGGAAAATGGATTTGAACCCATACAAACTCTCAAAAACACACAGTCATTCTTCATGCTTCAGCTTCTGGACAACGGAGTGACCAGGAAGCTGCAGCTACTTCTTCAGGTAAATATTGGTTTTATTTCTTTTTCCAATTAACGCATATGAAATAACTTACAAAGTACT
Organism: Spea multiplicata; assembly: GCA_009364415.1. Lineage (NCBI taxonomy): Eukaryota > Metazoa > Chordata > Amphibia > Anura > Pelobatidae > Spea > Spea multiplicata. The sequence goes on along the minus strand of VKOC01000921.1, from coordinate 40,176 downwards.
TTCATACGCATTAGTTGTTCGGAGGGCTCGATGGCACACCAGTGTCCCCTTTAACTAATGTTTCTATTTTGAGGAAAGTGTTAAATACTTTAGATATTTATGAATGCTACATGAGAAAATACCCTTCGCTTCTTGCATTTCCTCTGTATTAGCTGCTACAGTGTATCCCCTTGCATTGCATTGTGAGCTGACCTTTCTCGGCATGTGTAATCTGGCTTTATTTTCTCTTGGATCTGATCTGAGATCAGGGGCTGGTAAAAAGGTCAAGGAGTAGGGTTGAGATTTCCAGCACAATAAAAACAAGATCTTAGCTTTCTGATTTAGAGAATACAAAATCCAACCTATGATCTTCTACACATGGCGGTAAAAAAAAAAGTCCCCCCCAAGGGCGATGCAAAGTATTACTGTTCTTTTAATAAACAGAAAAAAGCAATTTTCTATTTTTTAAAAAAAAATATCTTTCTATTTCAAAGAGGCTTACCTCTTTTACATTCCTGGCATATAAAATCCTAGAAGATTTATGAGTTCTTTAAACATTAACCATTATGGGGCATCACGGGCTTTTGTAGAGCATGGCTAATCAATTTGGTTTAACATTTTAAAGTGACATGAAGAATTTCATAAAGTGTATGAATTTTGTTTCGGAGTGTTAAATGAACCTGTCCTATCAGACTTTCAAAAGCTCCCTCAAAACCCACTTTTTTATATTAAATCTCCTTCTTTTGCAGAATTCCTTGCAAACTTTCTAAACTTTTAGAAGGAACTAGGTGGATTGAAATAGGACCTACCTATGGTTACTATGGAGCTCCAGAAACAGATTATCTTTACTCTCTTATGCCAGGAAAAACACTTCAATCATTTCATTACACAGCCTAACATGATATTAAAAATATATGTTAAGGCCAATGTCAAATACACACGAGAGGGTGTTTTTTTTTTATATACATTCTGTAGAGTAACTCAAGGTTACAACAGATGTATCAGCTATAAATGCATTATAACAAAACCAGACGTGGGAACAGCTTTTAGACAAAAAAAGAAAAGTATATGGCATCCGACCTTAGTTGTTAGTCTTCAAGGTCTTCAAAAACCAACACGTACAATAACACATTGCTGAGCGAGTGATGGCTTGTGTTGAGCTGTGTCGTTATTTATGAAACATCTGCCAGTTTGTGGTCTTACTGACTATCTTTGATACCACAGATAAGCATTGTTACTTATGGTTCATGGCAACTTGAGGGCCATTCATCATAACATGTGGACCCTATAGATGTGGGCATACAATTCTTGATAACAGATATTTTTTTTCCTGTTTTCCACTTTTTAAGCAGCAACCTCAGAAGCAAAGACCTTAATGCAGAGTAATCACTTTGGAAACCAATCCAGTATTCTTGGTCATTGTTTCAGAACAGTTCTTTCTTCTATTATTATGGCCGATTCCATTAAAACCCCTTGAGACTAAAGTCACAGTATCGGATGGGGTGTATTGTTTGAATTTAGAATGTAAGCTAATGTGTCATTTTTCAAGAACATTCTTAAAAAGTTTTAAGCACGTAAAGTTTTAATTTTAAGATCTGTTTCCACTGCCATGGCAGCAACATTATCGACAGCAATCATCCTGTTGGTGCCTTTCTCTTCTGCCTCGTGACTACAAGGTTGAATTAATCGGCCCCAGAGAAAATAGGAAGGGGAGGGAACGTTGCACACAATTTACTTTTTCTAGGCAGGTTTGGAGAATTAACAAATGATAGGGTTCATGCAAGGGAATGGCATATGTCTATCCTGGATCTAAGACAGGTCGTCAATCTTTACAGCTTGACCAGGTGAGCCGAGTGGGTCTTATCTGCCATCAAATTCTATGTTTCTATACATTTCATTATAAAAAAAGAGATCTATTCGGCAGATTAAGGGGGCAGCATCTGTAAAGGCTTCTCTGTATGGCGCATTTTTTTATTTTGTACTATAACCTCAAAAGCCCTTAGCTGCGTAACGGTACATCTGTCTAAACCCGAAAGAAGTTCTTTGTGTTTGTTCTTGACTTCTCTAATTTGTTACACTTTTTTTCTTGCCCAGAAAAATCGAAACCAAGACTGATAAAAAGCCAAGGTGACATCCTTGCAGCTCCCTATTAGAATGAAAAATATATTTACTCGTAGACGTCCACGTTTTATACTTGCAAAGATATTCGGCTCGTTGCGAGTTATATGGTGCCAAGTCTTGTCTCACAGAGATGATGAAATGAAATTGCTCTTGTGTCTTATGCTAAATTGATTTTGTGTAGATCATAAAAATCCCAAGGCTGTTAAGGAACATTCTCTTATCAGCTACAATGTATGAGATTTAGCACTAACCATTAAATATATTTCTAGTTGTTTGACCTATGCCCACCTTAAAATAATTGATAATTACAAATGTATTCTAGCATTATAATGGAGAGCATTACTGAAATACCTCTTTTGCTGCTTTTTCCCTGCCCCTGCTAATTCCATATTCTAACCTAACCGGCAAATGTAAAACTCATTACCATTTTATTACATATCGAGAATTGTCCGCGACCATTTTTCCGTAGATGAAAATATTCACTTACTTTTATTAGCTCATGGACCTTCTTTAAACCGTCTGCTTTTGCCAAGTGAGATTTTAAATCATTTAGCATTTTATAGGTCAGGTCTTCCCACAAGAAAAAAAAATAAATGTAGACTATCTGCTATAAGATATTCCAAGAATGTTATTAAAATGGGCAATAATAGACACAAAGGGAACATTTGGGACAGTTGCTGTAGAAAGCAATGGTGTTGATCCTAGCTAAGTAAACCATTACTTGTCACCCTGTTTGCAAGAACTTTGTAAGCAAAGTTATATAGAATGGGCAGATAAGGTACTTATGATTCTCAGAACCTAATGAAACTGCCCTTGATCATTTGACTCGGTACAGATTTAATTTGATATGCCTTGATGGTTCCCTGTCTATGACGCATCTGCTGTCTTGGACCTTGCATGAAACACATGTCACTAGACTTGTTCTTGACATAGAAGTGTTACCAGGGTCTCCTCTGGGGGCTCCACCATTGACGTTATCAACAGCATATTTATCTTGGGCGATACCCTAGGCCTAACCAAGGTTTAGGCTGCCAGCCACCCCTCCGCCCTCATTGCAGAGTACTAGTATATGATGTCATATGTCAGTGCTGTGAGTCTTAAAGGCACACATCACCCAATAATGTAAAAGGGCATGTTGGAGGGTGAACTGCCACTAGGCTTTGCAGCAGGGAACTGCCCCCCCCCCCCACTGTCCCTGCCACCCAAGTATTCTGGTGCAACATTTGAAAGTGGTCTTGTCACCATAGCCAAAAGAATGTTCCGGCTGAATGAACCTTTCCACTGGTTGACCATTTTTTAAATCTTGCAGCAGAATCACTTTTTTTTTTTTATACATAAGCCTTACAATTTTGAGATCATTATTTTTATATACACAAAAATGAACAAAAAAATATTTGGAGTCATATAATTAAATTTGTATCTTACTAAAGATAAATAATCTCTCGGTTTGTTCCTATGCCTTGCCTCTGCTTCAGATAAAGTATAACCTATTTATACATTTTCATTTCTTCCCATAGTTAATGATATCCTCTCAGATTGATTTTTTGTGGATGAACCTTCAATTCCTTTTACTTTGTGCCAAACCAGCCTCCTGAATTCTCCGCTGTATACAGGATGACATTTACCTGATACATTTGTCTTCATTAAAGGCAGCTAGACCATTATAAGTTGATTTCACCTACCTAATTGAATTTAGTTTTTCTTTTTTTTTTGCATCATCAACATGTTCGCTAAAAAATGGAAACTGCAGAGAAGTTTGTGATAGCTTTCAGCAGACCAGCATTCATAGAGCAATGTGTGGAGTGACATAAACTTTCAAGACCTCAGAGGTCACCTCTTCTGATACAGAGGTCCCTTTGGAGGGTATGGTGTGGCATGATGTGACTCACATCTTACTGAACTTGGCCTAATAAAAAGTATCTTTGGGTTTCATGTGAAATATGTTAGAATATCTTAAATTGTTCTATGTGAGATTCAAAATTAGAGAAGCTGTAAAAGCTTAGAACTTAAAAAAAGTGTTTATCAACTTAAAGCACATAGTTTGAAAGATGGTTTCAATATGGAAGCCAGGATAGTTCAAAGGGTAGGTAGAGACACTAGCTAGAATTGGCTAGAATTTGGTGGGATGAAGATAAAGGGACTGATGGTCTCCAGGATAAATCTGGCAGGTTTTCATCTAGTGCATGGGTAGCCATCAGGTATTTGTGTTTCGGTTGTGAAACTACATCTCCCATGATGCTCTGATATTATTTTCCAAGGGTGCATTCTGGATCATCATGGTAGTTGTAGTTCCACAGCAGCAGGAGAGCTACCTATTGACCGCTTCTGATCTTGACGGAAATATTCCTATGCTAGAGCTAAAGAGAACATATAATAATATAATTATTTTGTTACAAGGTTAAGATCTCAGGATTAACTTGTTTTATGTTGGGCTTTGTGTGATAATAGTTTATTTTAGGAACTGCCATTGGCACTTATATATTCTTTGAAGGTATTATCTGATAGGGAACCTGAGTATGTTCAAGGGAAATTGTCTTCACACACACATGGCTTACCTAAACCGCAGCTGCCTTTTACAAGTCTCTTGAGAGTGAAACTTTCAACTGAATAAAGGAAGGCATTTTCAACTACTGATACATTGTGTTTTATATTCCCTAGCAGAAGAGTCAAACTTTTGCTTTTCTCAGTGGAATACATTGTGCTTTTCTAAGTAGTATTTCATACAGCTGGTATTCATAGTGATGGAAACATGAATACCTGGGAACTTCCATCCTCTGACTAATGTCCTCCTTCTTCTGGAGAGAGTCTTCGCAAGAGGTTGTGCTATCCACATACAGTCTATATATAGCCCCAAATACCTTAAGTTTATATGGGGGTAAGAGGAGAAAAGGGTGAGGAGTTGGTGTTCCTAAACACAGAGATTTAGCGCCATGACATGTAGAACTCTTTACCAAGAGTCTTTTGGGACAAAGCCTGGAGAGCTTCCAGATATGGTAACAAATGGCGTTGGGTACAGTTGGCCATGAAGTATCCCAAAAATACTTTTTAGTGGGCCTATGTTCAGTGAGATGTGGGTCACATCATGTCACATCATGCCCTTCAAGGTACCTCTATGTCAAAAGAAGAGACCTCCTCGACCTCTTGAAAGTTTCTGTGACTTACTCTATGAGTGCTGGTCTCCTGAAAGCTATCACAAACTACTCTGTGTTTTCCATTTTTCACTGAAAATGTCGATGCAAAGTCTCAATTCAATTGGGTAGGTGAAATCAACTTATAATGGTCTCGCTGCCTTTAATGAAGACAAATGTATCAGGTAAATGTCATCCTGTATGGAGCAGAGAATTCAGGAGGCTGGTTTGGCACAAAGTAAAATGAATTGAAGGTTCATCCACAAAAAAATCAATCTGAAAGGATATCATTAACTAAGGAAAGAAATGAAAATGTATGAATAGGTAATACTTTGTCTGAACCACAGGCAAGGCATAGGAAGGTAATATCATAAACATCCCAAAAAAGTGTGACATCATTCCATAGATAGGCAACGCTTTACACTTTTTTTTTCTGCTGATAATTTTATATTCTAAAACAATTTATTATGTTTTAAGCTGCAGGGGTTTGGGAAAAATAGGTCAGATGTAAGTGGAGCAAAAAGCAAACCTGTTATTTTTCATAGGCTAACATTCCTTCTTTTCTACCAACTTAAATGAATGTGTCAACCTTGGAGATGCTTCAAGCAACTGGTGCCTCATATTTTCCCATTTTTTGTGAATATATTGGGCAATCACCAAATGTTTTCTAATTCCAAAATATGAGTTAGAAAGGAGTCTTTCTGTGCTTATATATTTCTAACACGTTGAGTTGTTGTGAATACTTACCCCTTAATGACAAAGGCTGTACATGTACGGGCTCAAAATGCATTGTTTTCAATGGGTTTAGGGACCGCCCATTGTCCTTAAGGGTTAAAAAAAGGTTTGAACCTACTAGGTTTCTTAGAAGTGCTATTAATTCCCTGGAGACTCAATGAATCATTTTTATTCTGATACCTTTAAGTGGGTCAACATATTTATAGAAAAAAATCTAGAATCACATAAGCATCCCTATTCATTTACAATGAAATATGAGCTCAGGAACGCGGATCACAGGAAGTCTGCAGTGCCCAAAGTGCCATTAGTTTAAAACAAGTTGTAAAACTCCTAATATTTTTGTATGATGGTGTATGGTGTGAGTTAGGGAGGGTCCCTGGCCGGTTTCCCATGCACTAAGTGCCTGTTCCAATGTATTAGTGAGTAGCTTAAGACAACATTAGTAAACGCACCGATGTATACTTTGGAGTCTGGACAGAGTCTGCTACTTCAGTTCTTACCTTTTCTGTTGATTGCAGACCAAAAACTCTGACTATGACTGTTTGTAGACAAGGAAGGTGGGAAGATGTCGCTGCTTCCTGCTCCCCTAGTTACCGAGATTTTACCGGAGCTCTCCCCATAATTAACTTAATAATAACTTGCTAGGAAAAGTATAACGTTCTGCAAACATTCTGCTTGGATGTATAAATACAGTACCCACTGTCAAAACATCTACTGCCTGACTTCAATGTGTCATAACATACAATAAACATGAGATTATGTCATGAAACAAAATATACTACTAATAATATATTTAGAATTATATATATATATATAAATGTATAGCTGTACCTTTATATTTGAATTGATCAAAGTCACCCTATTTACTGATATCAGCTAAACCCACTGATTTCTCCCCTGATCGCATTTTAATTCTTTATTCATTCAGTGTCAGAGATATTGGTTAACCCTTTCAAGTAACAAAATGTAATTGGAAAAATACCACTTCCCCTCATATTTTCCTTAATATTTTTTTTTCATTTTTTAAGTTTTAAGTAATATTTTCTTTTCCCACTTTTCCTTTTTTTAATTTATACTTGGACGGGTTTATGATGTTTTAGCTTTCAGTATGTGGTTGTCCAGTTCACTCTTTTGGAGTGTTTTGTTATAAAGTATCCACGATTGGGTAGTACTGTTGTCCATTGACACGATTATGAGTGAAGCCCACACACATAGCCCAATGGCTTGAAGGGGTTGAGTAGGTGCGCAGGCCGTTGAGCATGAGCTAAATTGGGACTGAACCAGAATCTGACTTTTTTGCCAAAACCACACTTGAGCTAAACTTGCCCTGAACCCAAAAAAAGAAGGTGAGGACATATTCTTGACCAACTTGGCTCCAGCTGGTGTTACTCTAGTATTGTACCAACTTTACAATTATGAAATAAATCACAGAGGTCTTTCTACGTTTACGGGTATTAAGAGGTACGCCATAAATAGCACACAGCCCAAAGCGATAGGGCAAATTTCTTTTTCACTACCCTGTACTTTAACAATTCCCCCCGATCTCACCCAGTCAGCTGTCCAGTATCCATACATTTCATGGTCTTACTGCTGCCTTGCTGTCTCAATGGCATATATAATTACAAATGCTCAAATAGGGGCAACTACTCTTTCCCGATTTTGGTTTTACTAAAGAAATGCCCTTACCCCTACTGGTTGAAAGGGGGCATTACATGATGCAGTATAGTATGAGAAGACATTACATAACATAAACAGACATAAACTTACTATATGGTGCTCACTGAGCCACTTAAGTAGCATGGCTGCAGTTGTGGATCCAGCCACAAAAATGGCAAAGACCTTTTTGATGACTTCAATAGCTAAGTTCTGCTGGCTGAACTTAGAATTACCTTTTAATCTGTCAGAAACACTCAAGAGAGTGGTCATCTTCATTGGCGCGACAATCACAAAACTCTCTGTCTGACAGAGTGTCTAAAAAGAGGAAACACGGGTTGAAGACAAGATATGTTTGCTATCGTATAATGTATAGTCACATAAGCGTCAGTAGAACCAGCAAATAGATTTTACACTCAGAGTATTGAGTTTTCATCTAGACAAAGAGAGCTTGTTAATGCCTGTTCTTTCTCACTGTGGTCATGATGTCAGCTGTGGGTTTTAGCCAGTAAGTGCGGCCAAGTTTAGAGACGCTGGCTAAGTCCTCACTGCCAAAAACAGATGCAACTTTTTAGCTAAAAATCTTAGCTTCCTTTCCTTTTTTGTTTTACATGTGTTTTATGGACATTTCGGTCTTAAGTGCCTCCATAAAGAGAGGCATCAAATTTATGTGCCAAAGCTGATTTAGATATTGTAGCTCGCCTTTCTCTTTTTATCACGATGTGCATTTCAAGTGGAAATGTTAACCTTTTTGTGTACAAAGAATTAAGGCTTACCTTATTCTGATGTAGTGTATTTTGCTGTAGACTACAGTCGATCGATATGTAGACGCAGGGCCGGCCCTACAATGGAGCCGACTGGGGCACTTTTGAAGGGGCGGCGCTTTTTTTTTTAAGCGGAGGAGAGAGAGGGGCGCTGAGTGGTTTTCGCTTACCCGCTCGGCGACCCTCTCTCTCTCCTGTGCGGCGAGTCTCCCTGCTCTGCCACAGTGCCGGCTTGTAATGCTGAGCGCCGGAAGTGACGTCAATTTCCGGCGCTCAGCATTACAAGCCGGCACCGTGGCAGAGCAGGGAGACTCGCCGCAGGACTGTTTAAAGGTAAGTACCTTAAACAGGGGGGGTTAGGGTAGATAATGGCGTCGGCAAAGTTTAAAATGCCGTCCCCGGCGTCGGCGGGGGGGGGGCGTGGCGGCATTTTAAACTTCGCCCCAAGCGGCATTAAGTCTTGGGCCGGCCCTGTGTAGACGTACAATAATGATGCTTGGACTGTTAATTTTTTCTAAACATACCATTAAAAACCTCTAATCTGTAGTATTTCTGCCTTGGGATCCTTGGACATCCTTGAAAGTGTTGAGTTGTCAACTTTCTCCAGCTAATTTAATAGACACACGAGGTGTAAGTGTGAGACACTTTGCGACCCACGCATATGTCTATACATTTGAAGAAATCTCTAGTTGGTACATAAAAGTATATACCTTCTGGAATAAAGAGTTACCCCGGGAAGAGAAATTTTGGAGAATTCCTTGTGCATTTGTTACTTTGCAATAATGAATAGAATCATATAAAGTATATAAAGTCTCAAAAATGTCTTAAAAACAGTATGTTCAAATAATGAATATGGCGTTTCTGTGCAGCCTATTCTAGTTTGGAGAGTTTTTAGAAACAAAAATTAAATAGTTATGCTTCAAACATTTCGTAACCAGAATTTTTGTTCTCTAAAAATGCAATTAAGCAAGGAACACTTGATATAAATTTCTTCCCCCTGCCAAGAATATTTCTGCTTATGATCTATCACTATATCCATCAAGTTATATCTATCTCTGCCTTGCATAAAAAATATTTATGTCGGCTAAAGAACTATGTAAGGTAAGATTGTGCAGTTCCAAATCTACCAAATCTCTAATTTTTCAGTCTAGTGGAATGTTTTTCGAAACTACCGCAAACCAGTGAGATACAATGCTAAATTATTAAGGATGTCCCTGTTAGTTTCAAATGCAATATCTGGACTGGCCCAGTTTAAGCTCAGTCGAGGTACTCCCGTACTCCAACTAAATAAGTCAGTAGACATGGCATGAATGATAGAATAATTAGTTATTTGGGTCTGAGCTCATCTTCTATGATTGGGCAGCCAAACTTTAGATTTAGAGTTCAGACAGGGTGCAGTCTACCCTCCATAGCCTACATGGACATGTCCCAAGACTTAGTCTGTACTGGGTCTAATCATCTAAACTTGACTGCACATTTTTGGTCTCTCCCTTTCTCCGTGTGTTTTTATCCCAGGTTGACACCTTCCAGTAGTCCCACTTTTTGCATGATAGTCCTGATTTTCAGGGCACTGTCCTGCTGTCCTGGGTAGCTGCTCCCCTATCTTGCTTTTGCTGGAAATGGGAACCATGGGAGTGTTGGGGGACATCCTCTGATTTTACCCGATCGGCCATGAGAGCTGTGAAAATCAATGGATTCTCTGATCTCTATTATAGATCCCACATGGTCGGCTTTCAGCACTCTACAGCAGAGTAGGCAAGCGGGTGGCCCCAACCATGGCCACTTCTGGCGCTGGCTATACCCTAGAACAGGTGTCTCAATTTGGACACCGAAATATAATGGGGGAGGGTATAATACAATACCATCCAATTCTTCTAAATACTTGAGAATATTCCTGTTAGCAGATCGTTTAACAGTGAATTTGCAGCATGTTTCTTTGGCAACACTGGGCAGTGAATTCTGTAAACAGGAAAAGACTTTTCCAAGAACAGAAGATTTTATTAAAGCCAAATCTTCCACCTGTTACAGGCCCATGTGTTCTTAATATTAGAGGCCAACGCTCATATTTTCACCGTATAAAAGCCAGTATTTGTTTTCTACTTCAAATGACACAATGGGTCTACATATATATATATATATATATATATTTCATGAAGTTTTTTGTTGCACGGTTTGAGTTGAACGTTAAATACAGTTCTCGAACTGGGTGACATGGACATGCATGTAGTCTCCTAATAATATTATTATTATCTTTTATTTATATAGCGCCAACAATTTACGCAGCGCTGAATACAATATATTCAAGGGGTCTGACAAGATGAGAATCGACAGACTAATGCAAACCGATACATTAGGTGGAGAGACTCGGCTCGCAAGCTTACAATCTTGGGTACAACATTTTGTAAGGTGCCCCCCCATCAATGGGTGTAGATATATAGCTCGACCGCTCCTATTGTATGTATGTACATATATACATATAGGGCCGGACTGGTGATGAAGGAGTGACCCTGGCACTTTAAGGCCAGCGGCTGCCTGATGACAGAAGCACATCCAACGGCTCAAATAGTGTGAGGCTGTTGGCCAGCAGCCAATTGGGCATTTGCCGCTGTTCCAGATGGCCAGCATGATTGGAGGGGTGAATTTTCATCTGCGCACATCTAACCGTATTCCAATTTATTATTCTGCGTATTTCTAGTAGAAGCAGGACTGTGCAAATCTTTTTTCCCCATTACCGTATATTAAAACAAGCAAATACATAAATAAAACTGTGAACGAAGGCCATTGCATCATTTATTGTTTCAATGATGTGAAACAATGAAAGTATTGGCTGTTTTTTTGTTCCGTTCATAGCCTTATTCCATAATATATAAACTAAACATTACTTTTCCACCTCATGGTTGCCTAATATTTATTAAAGACAGGAATACTAAGTGTGCCGGGTATTTGTCTTGATAATGATGGCTCGCTGTAAAATGCCTCATTGCATTGAAACAAAGTACAGAAACCAAATCTGCTTAAGGAAATGAAATCTACCCGAACATCATGGTATTAATGCAGCAAAATATTTTTATTATTATTCACAAGCCTACAAGCTGGGAACGTAGGGGATTTTATGAAATTTGGAAATATGAGCACTTTTAGAGGTTTCTTGGATTGCAACGGAAAATGCTACTGCTGAATAAACAGCAATTATGTAGATAACAAAAAAATGGTAGACATTAACTATATTCAAAGAGCGGTAATGGACAGATTTTATTTCAGGGATTGATAACGCAAACTATGTTCTCAGACCCATGTCGGGCTGCTACACAGGCCACGTTTTATCCAGAAGCACAACTTGTTTAGGTTCCTAGTGGACATGCGCATGTTACCTTTCCATTGGGAGAGCACAATAGCACGATTCACGGCACGGCAAAAGGCCAACATGCCACGAAGCTGGAAGCAATGGAGATTAGCCCTGCAGAGTATCTGAAATACAAATAAAGATACCCTTCAAGGAACCAGGGTGTTCCATCACAAATGGAGCAGCAATTTACAAAATACAGGGCTGTTCTTTTAATATAAATAATTTTTATTTAATTTATATTTAATAAATAATAAAATCATACTTACTGAAATTGTGTACCGGTATTTGGAAAAGAGTTGCCAAGCCTAATGCCCAGGATTTACCTCTCTATGTCCTGTGAGCAGGGTTTGCCATAGCTTTTTTTTTCTTTTTTCTGAAAAAACTGCTAGGGATACAAATTTTGTTACCTTCAGCCAGTTAATCCCTCTCAATATCCATCCTTTTGCTCTTCTTTCCTCTCCTTTTGTCCCTTTCTGTCTCTCATTTGCCTTCTTTCTCCTCTCTTTTCTTTCACTTTTCCCTTCCTTAATTTTTCCTTCCCCTCTCTGCTCCTTCTTGTCTCATCTCTCTCCTTTCCCACTTCTCCTTTCACCCTTTTCATTCTTATCTCCTCTTTTCTCTCTCCTCTCTCCCTTTTCATCTACTCCTTTCTTTATGTTATCTCCTCTGTTTTCTTTATTCTCACATTTTCTTTTTTCACTCACCTCTCATTTCTCTTTTATCTCCCTCTCATGACTGCCATTGTGCATAAAATGATGAATCTAGTGTTATGCAAAGATTTACTCAGGTACCAACCATTATGTTCTGATTGCCACAAGTCCGTCAATATAACAGATTCTTAATATTGTATCAATACATAAACAATGGACACACAGGAACACAACATCAGTTAGCAGGCCTTCAGCCTACGGAAGTGATAGATGAGTAAATGCTTCACAAAATAGTATATTTTTTTAACTGAGAAACCAAAGGTTGGTATTTTAATATTGTTCCGCATCTTGTAATAAAAGCAGATAAGCTCTGGGGACTTGGAGATGACATTTAACTGCACAGCACATCTGCATTGAAAACCTAATGGCTAGCATGCAGAAAAAGTTATTGTTTTGATGTCGCAGGAAGATTTACTCAAAATATGATGAAAAAGTAAAGGATTATAAACCAGGAGGGGAAAAAAAAGAAAACGCTGTAAGATTCCGAGTTAATGATGTATAGAGTAGCGCACCCAGAGCTGCAGGCTGCTAATAGCAGAGCAAAATTTGTGACAGTGTTCTGTTCCCGTTGTGATGAAATGATCGTCCCATATGTCACTTATTCAGCAGTGAGAAACAATTACAGCATCCGAATCTGACCTAACTGTCAAGATTAAGCAGAAGCTTTTAATTCGGGACATAGAATTTTTTTTAATGTTAAATGTCATCTTTGGCCATTATTTAAAGCAACCGTGGCATTTAATTGGCTAATTATAAACGAGGCTGCCCAATTAAAGCTAAAACGAGCCTGGTCGCTTTTTATACTCAACCCATGACAGATCAATTATTTTTTTGTCCATTGATGAATAATAAATAGTTTCCTTCCCTTTGAGTTTTTTCAACTCAATGGTAAACATTTGTGGGGGGTTTTGTAAAAAAAAAAAAGATGAGATATGAATTTAGCGAGTTAACCTTTAGTTGTCAGCTTTACGTGACACTGTGGTGTCTTATAGGACTTATGACCATAGCTAGGTTTCATCTGCTTGTTGATATACACAATCATAACAAGGGCTCTTGGTGCCTAAGTGAGTCTGATGTCACATTTGATTCTGGAAGTAAAAAGGGCACAGGGGCATTGCCTTTTGGCAGTTCAAGTGTTCCACTTACCATTCAATGAACAGGACAATTGCCCTTCTTGTCCCATTGAAGTTTTAGTAATTGTGAAGTCATCATGGTTCAAGAAAGTAGGTGGACAATATTGGACCATGTCTTAGGCTTCTAGGTTTAACATACACTTTATGACTTCATAAGACCTGAGAGCTGACAGTTTATTGTGTATCCTATAATGTCGTGGTTAGGACTTACCAGAAGTGTACTGGTCTGTAGTTCCTTAGTCACTGTCTGTCAAACTACTGATCTCATGAAGCTGTACATGAAATGTCTATTTGTCTACTTTTTGTTCCATTTCATTGCGCAATCTGCTTACATATCTACTTCTTTTTTTTCAGGCAGACACGGGAACAAGAGACACCGCCTGACTTTTTTTACTTTTCCGACTACGAGAGACACAATGCTGAAATTGCAGCTTTTCATTTGGACAGGTAAGAAATTCTAGACTATGCATAACATTAATAGTGTTCTTGAATTGGTCACTTTAGTATGCAATCAAGCGTTACATGTGACATTACTATAAACCACCATAGATAAAGCAGTGCCAAAGCATATCATTTTTAGGCATTACAGCAGATAAATGTACTTTTAGATTACAATTAATAACGCTCATTGTTAAATTAGGCTCCAAAGGGAATTTATCAATGTATAAATCAGTTTATCAATTTATTAACTAACAATCAAAAGCATCTTATGGTGTCAATAATCTTGAATCAATGACCCACCTTTATTGGCGGTTAAAGGTTAAAGCTATAAAACACTACATTGTAATCAATAGAAAATTGGTATTTGAAACGTGAAATTAATTGTTATTTATTATTAAGTCGGTTGATACATATTTTTAACTGCAAAAGCAAAGCAAAATATATTCATCCAACACTGGGGCAAATTGGCAATCATCAGCAAACATACAGGTGTCCACATTACAGGCTGTGCCAAGTTGGCTGTAATGAGCTTCAGCTGTGGCAGTGACCTGAGTTATCATCAATTTGTGCTCTGTGAGTTGAATTGCTTACTTGTCAATGTGATTTCATTGTGAGATCTTTATTTTCAGTACTCCTGGATTTTTTTGACAGGGCATTCATTCAAGCCCAATATCTTTTAACATTTGTTCTTAATATATGTTTTAATATGTTTTAACCTACTGTATTATTCTACTGGGTCCAATGGGAATATTTGCACGCTGTTCAATCATCCGATGGTTTGGTTGCTTTTTTTCGTGTAGATCTTTTTGAGACACAATGAAATTTCCTTAAATAAGAACATGATTCCGTATTCTTGCTTTTAAAGATTACTTTTTCTGTGCACCGGTGCTTGAAAAGTTCTTTTCTACTTATCTGTTTATAATTAAGCTGTGACTTTGGTTCTCGCTGGATTAAATATCCCATGGTAGACTTTACGCCATTAGTTTTATGTCCTTGAGTGGGTGACATTGTCAGTTCTGAAAAATCCTGCATAATAATAATGCCCTAAGGCCATGTCCAACACCCAGAGGAGACGCATTTACTTTCAAGTCAACATTTAAGCATCTGATTTTTTTTTCTTTCTTTCAGGATCCTTGATTTCCGACGTGTTCCACCCGTCGCAGGCAGATTGGTGAACATGACAAGAGAGATCAGGGATATCACTAGAGACAAGAAACTGTGGAGGACGTTTTTCATCTCACCAGGTGAAAAAGAGATTCTTATTTTTCTATACGATCCACAATATATGATATTTGTCAAAGCAAAAAAATCCAATTTTAAACAAACCGTAAAAAAAATCAAACCTCAGCACCCTTTCATTTTGTCATCTTCTTCTGCGAGATAAAGCAAACCAGCATTTATCTTACTGCATTGTGATTATTAATAGAAAACATGACCTATCTGACTAATCATAGTCTCTGGGGAAATTACCTACTAATCTTTTCTGCTAAGCAGAGGTGTTGAACCTCAGTCCTCAAGGACCTCTGACATAACGCGCTTTCAACTATTCCGCAATGCATGTTGTTTTTTAATTAAAAAGAGCGATTTCAGATACTATGGCAGGAGCTGAGGTGATTATGTGAGGCATGGGGGCAAAAAGACTACATTATGTGACATCACAAAGTCACGTCTTGAGCTCATATTACAATATGGCAAATAGGTCTAAAAAAAGTTATACCAAACTTTCCAGGATTTTTTTATTTCAATATCAACTTTTTTTTTGTATAAATTACCCTTTTCAAGCATTTCTTGTGTAATGTAACATTATGAATAAAGAAGCTGTGGCATTATTTTTATGTGATGTTAACCAATTACCATCCTTTTCATTACCGGATGCCTAACAGGCTATTTTTAAATGCATGACAATCTAAGATTGTTTGTGGTAAGAATGGCATCGCAATCAATCTGTACATCATGTGACATTTCATATTTCGAATCTCTGCGCACCCCTGCTTCGCACAGCAGTGATGCGCCGTGAAATATCTTCCGAGCCATGGGGTATGAATAATTAATAAGCAATGCCATGATCTTAGTGTACCATTCTAATGTATGTAATTGTGTCAGATTTTCTTATTTTGCTGTTTAAAAGAAAATATTTGATGGTTTTCTAGCTAATAAAAATAATCAATATATAAAAATATATTAAACTCAAAATATTATCTACCCTAATACACTGCTAGAGTGTTGAAAACCAAGATATATTAGCGTGTCTTTAAACTTTGCATATTACAGACTGACGTTCGCGGCTCCTTTTTAAGAGAGGAAGTTACTCAAGGGACGAGAAACTTGTTTGCAAGTCCTTTGCATTTAGCATCATTTTATTCAAGTATTCCTTGCAGCAGCAGGCTAATGATTGTTGTTCCTCTTGAGAAACCGTTAGCTTATATTGCTTGCGGAATTCATAAAATACTCGTAGACCGTTGAGATTTCAATGACCCCCCCCCTTACAAAATCCATACACGTCTGTGCATAGCGGTCCTTAACTTTGTTACTTTTAACCTGCAGGAATCCGTTGCGTTCTTATAATCTTATATGCGTATTCTTAAAAATCAGGGAAAACACAATTTTGTTTGGGCATGAACATCATCTGATGTTTTTTATTTTTTTTATTTTCAATGTTTCCCCGTGGGGGAAATTGTAAGGACGCAGACCATAAACTTTAATAATTGATCCATAAATGCTGGATGTGCTCAGCAGGAATTATTCATCTTTCTTTTCATTACTGGAACTTTTTATGTAGGGTTCCTCTAATATATAATACGTGTAGACCATCCAGACATCCGTGGACTGGTCATATTCATACCTGGGGACTCTCTGTGTTTGACCCAGAGAACTCCGTGAGACTCATTGCTTCTCCAGTTCTCCAGGTCAACACACAAATCCTCTGGGTCGCAGGAGCGGGGTCTTGACACACCCCACTCCCCGACCAGAAGAAACTTAATTTAATATTACTTTTTCTTTTTAAACTTTGGTTTTAAGAATCTTCTTGTTGTAGTTCTTTTAATTTTACATATCTACAGGAGATGAGTTCACAACAATATTAAACCTTATAGCTGCAGACAAAGGTGTATTCAGATAGTTATAGAATCCAAAAATATCTTAAATATCTGAAAATTGGAACTCACAAATGTTCTTTTTTTATTTATAAAGATCCTTTGAGTTGTATACTGAGATGTAGAGAACTTCTACAGGTGCTTCTAACTAAATAAGACTTAGTACATGTTTGAAATGAAACCAGACAGAGAAGCCATTGTACGGTTTGGGGTGCCGCGCTAGCAGCTGTGGTTCACCTGATTCTGTAAAGGAGAACGCTTCGGCTCTTGAGAAATTTCGTTTCTAGCCTGATAATCCATAACTGGAAAAAAACACAGGGCTTGTTATTTTAAATGCACAGTCAAAGAGACTAATGAAAAACCTTGTCAAATAAGTTTTTAAAAAGACGAGAAAAAAAAAAGCATGAAAATTCGACTCGAAGCAACAATATGCAAAATAGACAGTTTATTTCTTTCCCGGAGGTATGAAAAACAAAATTGTTTATTCCATAGAACACAAGTTGTTTCTACGCTAATTGGGCCAGCTATTTGAAGAAATCAATAAGACAGCTAGGAGGTACATTGTTGTATTATTACTATCACTAATTCCAGCTGGAAGAGGAGATGTAATGGGGGAAAGTCGTTTGCACCTTGTAGCTTTTAAAGGGTTCCTAGACGTTCAGAATCTGCGTCATTCATTTTTAAAAAAATCACCAGGTGAAAAATAGCAGGATTCAGTCCCTTCTAGCCTGGGAAAGTTGGCAGGGTTGTATTCTGAGTGTGAAACAGTGATTAGGTATTGACATAAACATAGAAATTGACGGCAGATAAGACGCATTCAGCCCGTCTAGTTGGCCCATTTTTCCCGACTCAGTCTTTAATCAGTCCTCGGCCTCGTCTCACATTCAGGGTAGATTTATGCCTATCCCATGCGCATTTAAATGCCCTCCCCATGAATGCTTAAACATATGAAAACTATTTTGGATACTTTATATGCAAGGCTGGTGCCCCTTCTCTGGAGGGTCTTATTATAATTTCTTCTTTCTTTTTAACTTGGTCCACAGACCAGTGGATGTTTCAAGGCTTTTCACCCGGATATTTTATTAGAGGGTCTTTTCCGACAAGTTCCTTACTTGGAGACATCTTAGTCTCGAGTGCTGAAAGGACTGTTTGGTTTTCTGTAGGTCACGTTACAGATTATTTAGACAGCATAATAAGGTTCGTCATTAATATGGTGATAGTACTTTGAATTTAGCAAGGCTACTAAGTATTGGCAGATGATAAACTGGTTTGGGGAAAGTTTATTTATTAAAGGTTGCGTTGACCCAAAAATACACCAAAGATGTTCACAAACATCTTGATCTCACAGGGTGAACTCACTGGTGAGTTCTACAAACTATAGGGGTTTAGAAACTATTCTTATCCCCAACACTTGTGTTCAAAGCATGACACCTAGTAAGAAGTGAGTTGGGAATAGGTTGAGGGTAGAGTCCATTCCCCTACCATACCTACCCAGCCACCTCACAGTGTATTGAAGCAGAATGCCGGGATATGACATCGTATTGCTGAGCTCTGCTTTAATACATTGAGAGTTGGCCACATGGGAGCTGCGGTTGAGGTCTTTGCTGCGGATTTTACAGCTCAGTTGGCTGGTGAGGGGACTGGGCCATGAACCCCACTGCCTACAAAAACATGGCCGTCCTGCTTATAAAGGGAAATATAGGAAGCGAGAATATTTTATTAACCTGGCGAGAGAATTGTATTTTCTGCTGTATAGTTCAGTGAGGCTTCGAGAAACACATGCATCTGCCTACAGAAAGGCTCCATCTTAAGTACCTAGCCAATTATATATACCGGTATATATATATATATATTTAATATGAATACATATATCCGGTTAGATGAATATAACCTGCGTTTAAATCCTTTGTAAATATAATTTTTATTGCATGTTGCTCTGGTACAAAGCACAGGAAAGTTGTCTTGCCAAGAGGTTGATCTGGTGCCTTGCTTTTGAAGCAGATGGGCTTGCTGTTTATTAATGTTTTATTTCGCATTTTTGTAATAAACTGAATACAAAATTGCATAACGTTTAACTGATTGATTGCCTACGGGCAAGTGGAACTTTCACAGTCCTTACCTCTGAGTCAGCCACTGGTTTAACTCCTTGTGTGTAATATAAAATTGGACGCTGCTGTAGCGATAAAGGGAAAAAAAAATCCAAAAGTGAATTTATTGGTTGCTTTTAGATATCAGAAAGAATTTGGAGACACTGATGTCACCAGATGACACGTATTTCCAGCTTGGTTACACAGATAAATATATATACATTTCAAACCTTTGTTAGGTCATCTGTTAAAGGAACTTGGTTATCATGACCCTGCTCATTGTGTTACGGCTTCATGAGTAATATAGTAGCATTAGGGTTGCAGGCAGCTCAGCCGCCACTGGAATCTTGGCTATGGGTGACCCTAGCTTTCTTGCGTGATTCAAAACTGTCCTGATTTATGCAGGACAGTCCCGATTCTGGGTGTGCAGCTGTGATCTGGACAATTCCAGCCATCCCAGTCTCTCCGTCATCCTTTTCTTGCATGTGGTACCTAAGACAGAGACAACCATCGAAGGATAGGTGAAGAGCATGCCATGTGTGACTGCCAGGACCCAGGGGGAGAGAAGTTTATGGAAGGGTGAGCGTGCTGCAGCATTACCTAGACTAGCGAGGGGCTTATTGGGAGACTATTCCTTATTGTGAGGCTGGTTTATAAAATTAGGACTGTCGGCAGCTACACAGCAATATAAAGCAGCTATTTTTCACTTGTGATCTCTTGGCTTTATGGATGAAATAACTTGCTTACTGATAATTTCACTAGTGGCTGTATGTTATTAGGCAATTAAATGCCTGAATGTGTCTATAAACCAGTTACAAGAATCAAAGTAATGATTCAATGAGATCTCTCAACCGTATTCATCTGCCAGAGGCAAAAAAATTACTACAAATTCAATATATGAACTTGATATGTATTCTTGGAGCATGAAGCACATAACTATCGGATATATCTGTATATTCAAACCCTAAAAGTATTCTTTCTTGTGGGTTTAAACGTAAAAATCCACGGGCCTTCCAATACGTTAGGTGGGATCTCTAATCCTTTGGAATCCAAAGATATTCTTAATGAGCCAATTTAATTTTGGGTAACAGGCAACGTGTTAAAATCAATGTGTACATATATTTTATTATTGACAGACAATGGTAGAGGCTTAGGCAACATAAAACTTTATCACACACTGAGAAATTTGAATATTCTTTAAAATGTCTTGGTTTGTTTGGTTTTCTAATTGAAAAAAATCTTAAGGTGGACCTATATCTCAATATGCCGTCTCTGGTTTCTTGCAGCCAACAATATCTGTTTCTATGGAGAGTGCTCGTACTACTGTTCCACAGAACATGCTCTTTGTGGGAAACCTGACCAAATAGAAGGTTCCTTAGCAGCTTTCCTACCGGACCTGTCTCTAGCCAAAAGGAAGACTTGGAGAAATCCATGGAGAAGGTCATACCATAAACGCAAAAAAGCAGAGTAAGCGAAATTCTTGTCTTTTGGGGGTGTTTCAGTTTGGTTAACCACTTGTTGGAAGCATTTTTAGGGTCTGATCCAGTAAGGCATGACCTCCTCTTAATTGCTATTTCACTTTGGTATGTGTGGAACCCATGTGGTTCAAGCTCTTCGTTTAGTATCTTGGTACCTTAAAGTGTCCATATGGAAGCTCACAAGAATTCTTCTTAGCATCTTCCAAATACAACAATATTTATTTATTGTGTAAAAAACCCTCAAATTTGTAAATTCTTTGAAAAAAAAGAAATAATTAGGAAAAAATGACCGGCTTGTTGTAAATTTACGAGCTAGCATATATTTTGAACCCCGCATTATACAAAAAATTGTAACCAAGGTAGAATTGGGTTTCAAAAATGATGGAAAGTGTATCGACTTTATTAGCAGAATATTATTCACTATGTTTCGTAACACTCGGAGCGGTTTTGTGATGGATACCCATAAGCTTACCAGAGGATGCTGACCAGTGCACAAACCGATTGCATTATGGGACTGTGTTCTTTTTAATTTGGAATTACTGGCAGCTGCGGAGATACAATTTCTGAAAACCTAGCCCTTTCAGATCTTATTAGTGTGGTGGACGGAAGGATGCACTGGGGTGGCAGGGCTGATGTGTCATCAGTTTATTGTACAATTATGTTTGCCTTGTCAAAACCCATTAACTCCTTCTTACAAATGTCCAAGCTGTATCGCCGTCAAGTATTTCTCATTCAAAGAAAAGAATGTTTAGAACCAAAGACCTCCTTGAATATAAATTCCCTGCAGGAGGATAATAATTATTATTCTATTAGCGATTCCGGGAATCGGTCATGACTTTATACCTAGATAAAGGATGTCATACCTTTCTTAAATGCCTCTTGTTCAAGAGACCGTTCACGAGGCTAAGGCCGGCTTTAATGTTGAATATCACTGCCTTAATTAGACGTTAAATTAAAAATAACTCTAGAGGGGATGCGATCCTCGGAGAATTCTTTCATGCATTAGTCATTATGCTTCCAAATAAATAAAGCAGATGGATCATAAATGAAGTGTAGTGAAGGGAAATGTATTTTTTATGTAAGCAAATGTTATTAAAGTAATTTGAAATGCAGCATTACTGGGGCTAAAAATAAAGATGGAGTAAATTGCACCGTTCTAGATTATTGTGCATTCACAAAGGCTATGACATACAGGAGCTTGATCATGTTATTGGAGAAAATATTACAAATTAAGGAAATTAGGTGCTCCTTTCAGATTCCTATGTATTAAAAGGAACATGTTACCTAAATCCCATTGGTATTTTATGTAATTATGGAATACATGGCATATTCGTAAATTGGTTTTCAATGATTTTACAAAAAAAAACATTTTTTTACTACACAGGCATCAGAATAGATACTTTTTTGTGGCGATTGGCAATTTAGTAAACTGTGAATAACGAATGCCGCATTTGCATGTTAAACCGGAAGTGAGTATTGGTTGGGTGACAAGTGTCCTGGGTATCTGTCATGGCTTTGACGTTGGGTTTCGCCAGTCCCTGTACTCTGGGCCATCACATACCCTTGCATGGGCTTTAGTTCCCCACTTACAGTTTTCATTAGCAAAGTCAGGCAGCGTGACCATGGATATGCATAGGAACTCTCTGAGTTTACCAGGGGGTCTCTGAGTGAATCGCTGCTTCCCTGAGTCTCCAGATCACTTTCTTCTTTCTCACATCCACTCCCGTCCTCACGCACAGCTAGCCCTCCCTACACTAATGGCTACCCCCCCCGCCCAAGTGGGAACCTTTGGTTCCCAGGTATGATCAAGTCCGCAGAGTAACGCCTTTCGACCTGAAATGACGGTGATGAAAATCAGCACTGGATTCCAAAATCCTTCCAATGCACTATAAGAAAGTCAGAAGGGTCATTCTTAAGACAGGGCAAAAGGGTAGCTGCCCCTGCACCACTGCTTTACTCCCCTAAGTAGAACTCAGTTTTTCTTTGGATAGAGAGGGATGCTGAGACCGAAGGAGGATAACCAATGCTTAAAAAGATGGAGGGGTAGCGCTTATGGGTTAGAGACCCACATTCAGTGGCATCCACGTGGCCCTATAGTATAAAATACTGTTCTGCCACTAAGAGGTGTTTGGGACTCGATGATCCATTTCACATCTGCATCCTTTTATAGTTTGTAATTGTATTTTTTGTAGCAAAAATCTCCAACCAGCCAATCTCTTTTTTGTTTTGTCTTTTTTCCTTTGTGAATCAATTAAATGTAGGTTGTATTGCAGGCTGACAAAACGTACAGTAAAAAACCGAACCTACTTACAAACAGCGGCTCGTTCTGTCAGAATTAATTAGAAGCATCTCCCTGAATATAATAGCCTATTATTTCGTACGATAGAAAGAAAAAAAACAGAATGTTTTCTCCTCGTCCGACACATTTAAAAATGCGTTTTTGTTTTACTGTCTGGACCCAGCGTGCTGGCAAATGAATGCTTTATAGGAGAAAACAGGTGGGTTTCTTTAGGCCTCTCAATTCAGCACCAAGACAGAAGATATGTAGAATAATAGGGAAATTTCACACTAGGGGTTTGCGGATAGATACAAAAAACCCGTCTTTCAAGCAAATGATGGATTTGCTCAGTAAAAATCATCTCATTATACAGGGACTGGCTACAGAAATCAGTTAGAACCTCATCCAGAATTCATTCCCTGTATTTACCTGCATATTCACTCCTTATTTTTTGGTAATCGTGGCATAATATATATATTTTTTTTATTTACTGCCTGGTTACGGTGTACAAATTTACATTTTTTTTCCCTCACTGTGAAATAGTTTGTAATGTTATAAATTAATTGAATGGTATATGTCATACATACTGTATATACCCAAGGGCAGGTTACAATATGGCAGTGCTATTCCCTTACGGAGTGTTTAAAAATAGGTAAAATAATTGCCAATTATTACAGGTCTTTGTTTCTCCCACATTAATTTGGCAACTGCACATCAATTGTATAAGAACAGGCTTTATAAAGTCTGTAGATTCAGTTTTTTCTGTATTTTAGGAATATGATAAAATGTATATATATATATATATATATATATATATAATATAAATAATAATTAAAGGGGGAAAAAATCACTTAAAATTGTACTAATTGATTTGTTTGTGTCAGGATTACCAAAAACTGAATGTACAATCATCCATAATTTAAGAAAATAATACATACTTTGTTAGATTTGATGTCTATAGCACATAAACCAGATGACTCGCCAAAATATCTCAGATACTTACCGTGATATATATGTTTCACAGAAATACATACCTTCATTTTTTAGATTATTTAGACTAATGAATGTATATTCGTTGGCACAGTTTATATATGAGCATAAAGAAAAAAAATAGCAATTATGTCTGCATCAACATTTACAGAAATAGCACATTTAATACAAAGTTTAGCCTTGAACAATTAACATTTACAGAGAATTCTTTTTATATGCATATAAATCCTTTGTAATTGAAATAATACTTGACATTTAATAAAATCTTATAATTTTATACTTTAGAGCAAAGTAGAAAAAGGTAATAGTGGTCCCCGGCCGATCAGCCCAGGCTCGTAGCATATAATTGCTTTTTAAAATATTTCTTGACAATTGAATGTTGTTTTGAAGGTTTGGAAACATAATGAGCATTGTATTATATGGTCCTTGGGTTCCTTCACTCAAGCAGCAAAGACCTGAAGGCTGGTGTGAAATAAAATAAGTTTCATGATCTTCACATCTAATTATATGCATTAAAGCTATCCTTTAAAGATACATTGCTGTGCAGTATTACCAAAGTATCATATAGAGCATTTAAAATAGAGGTTCCTTGTTTGAAATGTATCACCCTGTTGGGTTGGAACCATCTTCCGCTGGTCCGCTTGTCGCTATTACTGTATATTCATACTAAAAAGTGGTTTTACATTCATCACAGGCTTTGGGTCCATGCCACTTTCTGTCTTATGTGTTGTCACCTCCAGGTCATCATCTAACGGACCATCATTTTATTTGTCTTACATTATTGTTTAGGTCCTCTTTCTTTTTTTAACTCTATTTTCATAATCTTGGTTATAGAAAATGCTGCAGTGTACTTATTTCTAAAAACTTGTCTTCTTTATAGTTGGGAAGTTGATGCTGACTACTGTGAAGAAGTAAAGCAGACTCCACCCTACGACAGCGGTACAAGACTCCTGGACGTCATCGATATGACTATATTTGACTTTTTAATGGGTAGGTTGGTTTAATATACATATGGAACATGGAAGAAGACATTGGTAAACCTTTCCATTGTTGGAGGTTCTCAATATGATTCCATTCTTTATATGATTCTTACAAATCCACTCAACAAACAGTTATGGCAGACATTAGCAACACTACATTGGTTAAAACAACCTCCATATTTAGTTAATGGAGATTAAGGGGATAGACTTTAGGCTGGACATCTGTTCATGAGGTTTGTGAACACCATCATGCTGTTTTCCCTGAATATTTACGCTAGGCATATAAACCAAAATTATATGAGCATCGTCTGTAACCACAGTTTCGGGTCCTTGAGTTTTGCTTATTCTCCTAGGAATTGAATCATTGCTTTTGGATTGTGGTTTACCCTGTTGAACCTATTTTTTAAACAGTTCATAGAATGTTGTATAATTTTTTTAAAAAAATGTCATTGTGTTCATATCAAGTCCTCATTTTAGACAATTTTTTGTGATTGATAAGGGAGACTGTATCTTTTTCTCGTGCTTGTCTGGTACACAATGCCCCTCTGTTAGACTTATCATAGCCTGCAACAATGAATGGGAGATATTGTTACTGCCAAGAAGAATAGAACTGTGCTGATATTATAGAGCAGTACAGTCCACAACATCAGATTTTGGAATTTTTGGTACTTTAAAGATATTATCAGATGTTCAAGATTCTTTTTAAGGTGTAAATATGATGCTAATTATTTAATTAACAAAAAGTGGCACAAATAAGCATTTAAAACATATTACCTGTAACGAAATAGCCCACGGCTCCTGTTAATCGAGATTATGTTGTAAGCGATCTGTATCATGGCAGAAAATACTAAATGCAGGAGGTGTAGTCAACAAAAGGGTCCAGGCCAACTGGGGTTCAACTGGGATATTCACACTCCTCCAGATTTTGCCTAAGGCTGTTCGATGGGCAAATCCGTGATATCCAAATTTACATGGGGCATTACACATACTTTTTCTTAATCGTTACTTTAATATAAAACAATCTGGTTAATTTTTTTTAACTTGGTAACAACAGTAAAGTAATGGGTCTAGAATTGCCATGCATACATGTAGTCTAATAGAACTATCGTTTCGTTTTGCAGGGAACATGGATCGCCACCATTATGAGACTTTTGAGAAATTTGGAAATGAGACATTTATTATTCACTTGGACAATGGAAGAGGGTAAACATACATTTTCACTGATCCCTTTAAATAATGAATTTACATTTTTGGAAATCACAATTGTATGAAAAGTGCTAGAAATAGGAGTAGGGGCAGTAGACTGAGTTTACTTTAGGATTGTGGTCCTTCTTGATAGAGAAGTCCAGCCTGTATCAAGTGCTCAATGAGCTGAGATGTCTTCTAGCTTGTGCTGTATCACATGCCATTCATCAAACTACATACTGTACATCATAAAACATTTACAGTCCACAATCATTTCATCTATGCCACCCAGAAAATACTCTTAATTAAGCTTACATTATTATAATTGCATGTAAGTCATTCCAGGACACAGAGACTTTCTGTAATCCATAATGTTATTGCTCTAGTCTATTTTGTGCCAGAGTCTGAATTAGATAAGTGTTTGGAATGAAACAATGGCTGCAAAAAAAGAAAATACTGCATGCCTCCTGAGCATCCATCTTAAGAACCCAAATGTCTCTGTTCTTTTTTCCCTTGATCCCCCCCCCCCTCCTTTCTAAGACCAACAATTCATTAACTCCACAAATACGGAAAAGTTCCAAATATGCGTATTTACTTTTTTTATCCCTATGCTTTTTCTTGGTTATCCCAATGGAAGATCATGGTCCGAATGTTGGTTTGGATAAAACATGTAAATTGTCCAGAGCCATCTTGGAGAAATTAGCCAGTGTTGACCCTACATAATGAATGTGATTGTGTTAAAACCCCAACTCCTGCAAATTCCCCTTACCAACTCTCCATTTAGTGAGTAAACCCCAATATGTATAGTATTGGGGCTTTTATATTAAAAACAATTCTGGTACAAATGTTAACTCCGAGCAAGAACATCCCTAGGTTGCTATGGTGATTGCTCCACTTTTTTTCGGATATATCTTTAATTTCTAAACTTATATTTTCAGATGGCAATTAGTCTGTGTTACATTATTAGTCTGTGTTACATTGTCGACTGCTTTGGCATTTGTTTTTGTATGTCGTTTTTGTATGTAATTAATCAGATATATTTTTTTTATGACCAATCAAATTTAATTTGATTTCTTAAATAGGCTTTTATTTTGTTGTAAGGCAAATGACAGAGTAGTGAGGATAACTTTGTGTCTCTGCGTTCCCCGCAGATTACGACCTAATAGCCTGGTGCGGGTAACTGCTAAGCAACCGCTTGACGCCTGTATTAATTAACTCACAGAGATGCTTAGCCCGTCCAACCGTAATTTTAAAGTGTGTGTGTGCGCGCATGTGATTTCCCCAAAAGAGTTGTTACACTGACGTTAAGAACCATTATTTTCTCAAGATGTGGTGTCTGTGGTTTCCATGGCAATGCAGTCTTCTGCGCTGGGCCGTGGCGAGACATGTATTTTGACCTTGCAAATACTTAATATTTCAAATGCTTTCATCCTTCAAACACCAACACGCTACATTTTAAATTAAAACAAACCTATGAGTAGGAGAGAATAAAGAGAAGAAAAATGTTGGGGGGAAAATGTATTTTAGTACAATAAATTCATTATGTATGGTTCATACATATTTAATATACACGGTATTTAATATATTTCCCATTTAAGAGCGTTTTATTGGTGTGGGGAGGTGCAGAATTGCATAGTTATTCCCATGAAATCAGTAAGGAGTGAAAGAGAGCCTTAAATTACCAATTTGCTCAGTTTTTAAGAAGATTTTGAACAGCTGTGTCCTATTCACCATTATTGCCTATGCATAAAATATTCTTTCATTAAAGACAAATAACTTCTGCTTCTTGCGCTGTTTATATATATATAAATATGTCACGTGAAGCCAGCCATTGCCAAATGTATTCAGTGTAGCTACCAAACAGGCTTAAATAACAGTTTTGTATGAGAAATATCAATTTACACTTTTATGGTATTTTTTTTTTAATATCCAACTTTTCCACTATACAGATTTGGAAAATATTCACACGATGAGCTTTCTATTCTGGTGCCACTGAATCAATGCTGCAGGTATGATTTTTTTTTTATTATTCCATTCAATAGTATCCATTCAGCTGTTAAAAATATTAATACATTTCTTTTCATTTTTTTTCTGGTTCCTTTGAATTAAGGTTAGTTTTTGAGAAACTGGCCAAAACGTATAGGGGAAGTCTTCTAGATTGGGCTAAGATAACAGAGCTAGAACACATATATATATATATGGCAAATATCCAGCCTGAAAACATTATATTATACGAAAACTAGAAATGTTTGAATAAAGAAAAACACAATAAACTATAATAAGCGCATAAACGGTCAGTGATTTATTTACTGATGTTGCCATGATCTTCAGAAAGACTCCATGGGTTAAAATCCTTAGAAGAATGATATAGGAAGTTAATAAATAGGTTTTTTACCCAGGAATTACATATCTCTTACCCACTCAGGTCGACTTCATATTTTATGAATAAACACGCTAAGAATCCTACATGATTATTAATAGTAAAAGTCAATCAATATAACATCTTGTTTAATGTTTTATTGGAAACCTTGGGTTAGATCCTATACATGTACTATATAATAGAACTTAGGTTTATTTCCAATGTTCTTTTCTTAGTATAATGAGCTACATAAGTGAATCGTCTTACTGTATCAGAGAGATAAAAAAGAAAAAAGGTGAGAAGAATTAATGACAGTGCCTTGGTATACCATCCAATTAGTGTCTTTCTGGCGAGGACATACAGCTGATTATGTATGTTCCTAATGATGATAGAGAGGTAGAAAAAATGTAAAAAGACAATGTTAAATATACCTTTTTTTAAGAATAGGACCCTGTTAAATCAGATAAAATAAAAACAATTGTTTAACATAAGAAGGCATATTACCTTAGTTGGTACAGTGAGGAGTCAAAGACCGAACACACTTATGTTAGGTGACATTTTGGTGAAACACTCTATAGCCTATAGACCTTAACTGTTCTAAATGCCCGAATTTGAACAACATTGAATATGAAAAAAACACAACTGTTTTTGGAGGTTTAAGTGTTAACATATGACCTTATCTCCGGCCTCATAATTAACTTAAACAGGAAATCACGTGCATTTCATAATAAACCGACCTGTCTTATTAAGTGACTAGCATTGCTGGCAGACATGCAGGTATATTCCATACTAGCCTTCGGTTGAATGTTGAGCAAATATTTATTCACGTTTATTAGGCACAGAAATGTCTTATTAGAAAACTGAAGAGACATTTCATATAGACAAGTCGTAGTCATTATTGTAAAAATACATTTTGATTTCTCCATTGGTTCAAAAAGCAAAAGAATTGACATCTGATGTTATTTACATTTTTTATTCAACCAGAATATTTACATTGTTAATATATATTATTAATAATAAATATGTATGTACAATATCACATACACCTCGCATTTCAGGAGTCCAAATCTGAGCACCTTTGTTGGGGGTATGGCTGGAGATGGGGAACCAGACATGGGGGGGGAGTGAGAATGGAATTGGGACCCATTCTACCCAAAGAGACACCTGCAGACACAAGGAGACCGTTTAGAAGCTGCAGTGGAGGTCTGTCTGCAAGTGGACAGACCTCCATCCAGAGATCAGACGGTCTCTCCAGCTTCGAAGGACAGCGGGACAGTGTCCAAATATCAAGACTGTCCCGCAGGAAATGGGACACTTGAAGGTATGACATCATATGAACACCTAATAATCCAGGAATTTTATTTTCTGTCTTTGCAGGATTAAGAAATCGACATACCTACGATTACAGCTACTGGCAAAAGAAGAATACAAATTGAGTGGCTTGATGGAAGAGTCATTAATGTTGGACAAAGTAGCTCCTGTTCTTTATCAACCCCACCTCGAAGCAATGGACAGAAGACTACGGATTGTTCTGAAAGCTGTCAGTGATTGCATAGAAAAAAATAGTTATGAAAATGTAGTTGAAAATGATTTGGACTCTGGTTTGGGCAACAAGACAACTAAGAGGTAGTGACTCAAAAAATGGCTCTTAACTCAAAAAGACATAGTCTTACAAAAGACTGCTTATGATCTGGTGTGAATTCAGTGAATTCAGATATAAGATGTAATTATTCTCACTGTAGACAAACTCTAGAATCAAAGAAGGATTAGATTGATACAAAATCTGTATTATAAGTAGATTATTTGTGGGTGTGCATAAACGTTACGGTCAAAGACTTACGGAGCAGGTTTGGGTTGTAAGCATATCCTGTTCATTTTGTACAGATAGGAGGCCTTTATTTTAAAATAATGTATTTATATATGGAATATATATATATATATATAATGATCTACCTGCCACTTTTTAGGGACAAAAGACAATGTACTCTTTACAAAACATGCTGACATTACACTTTAAGGTGACATCAATTTTCTTTGTCCAAAAAAAAAAGGACATATTTCCAAATACCTTTTCTGTCAAAACTTTGAGTGATAGAGGTGGAGGACCCACAGCGAAAAGTTTTGTAAATCCCTATAGCAGTCAAGGTGTGTACCATCTGATGTCCAACTATTCCAAAAGGAGAACCTAAACAACTGTATGATAGGAG
Source organism: Spea multiplicata (assembly GCA_009364415.1). NCBI lineage: Eukaryota > Metazoa > Chordata > Amphibia > Anura > Pelobatidae > Spea > Spea multiplicata. Next base: position 9,510 of record VKOC01000921.1, on the reverse strand, counting down.
GTTTACTTGAACGGAGTCATTTCGAAGGAGAACGTGTTAACTTGTAATAAAAAGCATCAGGCATTGCTTTCAATATTGTCATAGCCACTGCCTTCCCGAATTTGCATTTCATCCGTTTCTGTATATACTGTATATAAGTAAATGGATAACAGCTGCAGTTTGTGGCTGTAACTTCATTTTTGCAAGCTTTTTATTTTGTGAATTGTTTGCCGCGTGGTAAAAGTGCAATAAAGAAAAAAAATGGTACATCCAAGGCATCCTCAAAAGTGTTTCTTATGACGTTGTTTGCAGATTTAACAAAGACATTGGTGTACAAGTCCTCGAGGGTCCTGAACAGGTCAGGAAGTCAGTGTATCCCTGTCTAAACACAAATTGGCCTTTTTTGCGGTCAATGAGGCTTGGATTTGAGTACCACTCAACAGAGAAATACTTATATGCACTAGAAAGAAACCCGCTTTATGTATATACCACAGAATCAAAATCTTATTTGCTCCCAAAATCAGAACAATTTTTTATTACATTATATTGATAATGGGGAATCAAATGGGCCAATTAGGGAAATAGGGCAGGATTTAGGAACACTGTAAAAGGGCGCACAAAATGACATCTTATTCTGCACAGAAAATTAACGTATGAAATGTTTCCATATTCTGCTATGTTAGCCTGTCAGAAAAAGGTTTATAGTATTTAAAAAAAAATCCTAAAATCATGCATGGTCAATATTTCAGGTTTTAGATGTATACTGTATGTCTCCTAGCCAATATTAGACAATTACTTCACGAAAGATCACTTTAAGTACTAGGAGTAAGGATTTAAATGAACAATTGGCATGGGTGGGATGAACCATATAGAGTATGGTCATCCGAAATTACTTAATATTCTATAAAAAATTATATATATATATATAATAATTTTTTTATATATATAAAATGATATGTTAGACCTTTGAACAGATGGTTCCAGCGACACTGCAACTTAAAATACCTATATCCCCTTAAACATTTGAATTTATCCTAGATATGATGACCTATTTACAGGTAAAACTACTGGTTTGCAAGTATGATTCATAGGTACTGTTCCAACATCCTATGTGTCAATAGATTTGACATTTGTGTTTAATTAACGTTTAATTAATTTTTTTTATTTGCATTAAAAAAAAAATGAACATGATGATACATAATACATAATGATCAGATATATTTTATGTAGAATATTTACATTTTATATTAGATATTTTTTAAAGCCAAAGAAAACATGCTTAAAAGATTCTCCAATATTTTAGAACATTCATATTAACTGGAAATTATACAAAATAATATCGTCAGGACAACCACTTATATAAAAGGGATGTCAGTTAATCATAGGGGCAGCAGATGTCTCATGGAATGGAGGCACATTATCTGGCTTACTTTTAGCATTCAGGATTCTCTTTTATCTCAAGCTGATTCTTGATGCAGTACACACGGCCTCTTATATGCTTATCCTACTTAAGCCCAGAGTTCCTGCTGCCAGTTAACAGATCAATATGGTCTTTTTGCTTGATTTAGACTTGATCCTGGATCTTTTCTCATGTGATCCAGTTGCTGGCCCATAAAGGGAACACTTTATTGTAAAGTTCAGCAGATTAATTTCCACTGGAAAGCTACATTATGTGATGCCTGGGCTACATATAATGAAGTAACAGGAAGGCTTTTAGAGCAGATCTACCATTGCGTCTCTAATTTTAAGTTCATATGTGTCCACGCGTTTCACATTACTTAAAATAATATAACTACATAACAAGACACGTGCTTGGATTCTTGTTTCAAATTGGTAAAATGACAAGCTGTTGTCAATCCTTCTTCTAATTGCTCCAGAGTTCTCTATATCATGCTGGCCAAGTGAAATCAATGGACTAGTCGAAAAACAACTTTGGGCACCCTTTACCTACCTCTGGATGCAGCTGTCCCACTAAAGCGTTAGATACAAATAGGTGATAATGAAATAAAGTGAATGGGTTCTTCCAAGATTGTTACACAAGATTGGTGAGCGTGCTTAATTAACATTAGCATTGTCTATTTATAGGTGTTTAATGTAGCACTAGTGACGGGAGTGTTAATGAGAAACCTGATAACTGAAATACAGCACTTTTATACTAGGTCTATATTCACTTTTTTATACTACACAGCAAATATTTTTTTGTAATCCTGATATGAATCAATATCATTATTAAGCAAAGATGTTGTTTTGTTACCTGTAGCCCTATGGTTAAATAATTGTGTCCCTGTCTATTTACTTTACCCGAAAATTTAGGAATGTTGGCAACTATGTAACACTTATATATATATATATATATATATATATTGTATGATCCCAATTATAGACTGCACCCTTATAGTTCAGTGCCATTTTAAAGTAAATGTAATTTTTTAAGAAAAGTACACATTAGTAGATGGGTAAGCAGTATTTTATTTAATGAACAGGAGCACATTTTTGCTCACAGATATATGGAAAACTATTTTGAAGTTGTAAATAAGGAGAAAGGAGTGGACGGGTAGAAAGTAGGATGGGGAGAAGACTAAGAAAAGGACTAAGAAAAGAGGGAAATTGGGAATACACATCAGAACCATATTTTGGAAAGACAACCCTTACTCTTAAAACAGATTATGAGACTATAAATGTGGTGGTCCAGCCACAAATGCTAACAAGGCGGCTGATGGGAACTGTCCTCCAAACTCTTTATCTAAACTTTAGCCAGACGAGACTCGAGTGTTCTCCTCATCAGCTGTGAGGATGCGGCAGACTGGAGCAGAAAGTGGATGCCATGTCTGCTGAACTAGAATAGAATAAGCAGAACATGGCGGAACTAGTGTTACCAGCTCACGTTGCTTGGGGGACTGCAGTGCTGACGGACCGCTCTACCGGAAGTGGGCTCAGCCGCCTCAGCAGTGCAAACAGACAGCGCAGGAGACTTAAAAGCGCACCATGCTCCATCCTGAATATCTAAACCCTGATTATAGGCCGTACCCCTAATTTAAAGGGCTATAATCAGGACAATGCGGTATATTCACACACACATAGCTGTGACACATACTGCTGCTGTGGCGATTTCCAATGAATTGCCAAGTTAATGTTATTGGATCACATTGTTAATCCAACGCGATTTGTTTGATGTGTAACCTACAGTTTTGATTAATATGACATTTCTCCAATAACCGGCAACCTCTCATATCTTAAAGAAAATTGCACAAGAGGCATAAACCAGAGGTGAAATCAATCATCACCGCTAATAAAATTGATCCCCTTGATCAATAGTCTTAATAAAATAAGAAAGGAACAGAAGATTTATCACTGCTCTGTGGATAACACTGAACGTTGGCTATATATTTATATTATTATATATATATATATATATATATATATATATATGCACCATATGTGACATCACTGACACAAAAAAAAATCTAAGTTGAATTCTGATGGTTTCCTGGCAACTAGATTTTGAATCAGGTTCACCATCCGGAGGAATATATAAATGGCAATATCTCTCTGCTAAAAAATGAAATAATTACATGAATTACAAAAATGAATAATAACAAAATTCTGAAGCCCGTAACATCGATATATTAGTGGACATGTGTGATGTAAGCTGAACTTGACGAAAGCGTCACTGCCTCATCAAAGAGTCGTTCTTTTCCTAATGCTACATTTTTCAGTAAAATTAGCAATAAATATGTATTTAAAATATATATTATATTATATTCGATGGATGCAGCCATTTTAATTTAATTCAGGAACTGAATGTTTATTCCTCTCCATTACATGTATCTCCCTGTTGCCAATCTGCTGATACTAACTTGCTCAGGCAGCATTTCAAGGGCAGGAAGAAAGAAGAGAACTGCGGGGCAGTATGGCTAATTGTGCCCCAATGCGACATAGATCGTGGCTTCTTTAATATATATTTTTCAACCGAATATCTCCTAATCTATTATATTAACTAAAAACAGTGTTTCCCTTTAAGAACGTGTATGAAGCGTTCTTCAAGTAGTACAGATGCCAAGATATAGTTTCCAAGAAGGCAAAATATCAGCTTGCCTAGAGCAACATCAGCCCATGGGCCAACAATGAAGTCTAGGACTAAAATGTATAGCTAATATTGTTACAACTCCTTTAAGAAACAAAGCCACTAATGATCGAAAACTATCATAATAATTGTATTTCGTCCGTGAAATCCGCAACGATCCATTACAGCAGATTATTAAAGATCTCTGGCTGAGAGAAACAATATTATCCTATACTTTAGGGTTTAAATCTTTCATCCACAAAAAAAAACTGCCGTCTGCTTATTTCCCTTATTAATTATTTAGAAACCCCTTTTAGTGCAGCATGAGTCATTTTGCTGGTCTATTCTGTTTCCCAACAAATATGAGACTTGATATCTTTGTTGCTTGTGGTCATTAATATTGTAGTCTCTGCAGGATCATTCTCTTTGAAATATAAAGAGTGTTAGTCTGGTAATTCAGAAGCAAAGCTTCATTTCCCAGAAGATACACTGATTTCCACGCGTTATTGTGAACCCTGATGAGTGGTGCTATGACCCATGTTTGCTTGGATAAGAGAGATTTTTTTTTTTTTGATCCAAACAATAAAACTAAGACTATTTGAAAGTAAAACAGATTTTGCGCCAGTGGAATAGATACACAGAATCTTGTTAGATAGCTAGGAGTATACAGAGAAAAATCTTTGTATTATCTGAAATCATAAATGAACACAAAAACAATGGAAATGTTCTTTAAGGAGACAGAAAGCTTTCATCCAGGGAACAAATGACCCAGTAAAACTAGGGTTTATTCACTAAAGGGAAAGTTAACAAGAGAGCTTGCAGGAGAGTTTTTGGTTCAGCTCCTTGACTTCTCTATATGGTGTGAAGGTCCAACTCCAGTAAGGTTCTGCTGAAAGAAGAACTTGACTGGCCTTGTATAATGTATAGTTAAATCAGTGAGATTTCTTCAAAGTTTCCATATTCATTGGCTTATGCATTATACGGGTCCAACTCAGCCTTTCTTGCTAGAAAACGTTCCAGTGATGGCCCTTAATGAATAGTGACCTAAATCCATGCTGACTATCCAGTCCTAACCAACACGTTTTTCTCAAAAGGAACTACTGAGAAAGTCCATGAAAGAAGAACAGGGAGAACCAAATTAAGGTGTAAATGCTTTAAATTCCTCAAAACCTTCCATTATGCTCTAAGCACACAGGAGATCAGGCATGGAGCCTCCCCTGTCAGCAGGAGATAGCGTCGCTGGCTCTGTGCTGACAGATAAAGTATAGAACCATGATCGCAAGTTACATTTCAACACAGTGTCAATGCCTGATCTCCGATCAAGGCACTCTCAACCATCAATGTGCCAATTACCGGAGACGTAGGTGGCACTTCTGCACTTAGGAATGAGGAACAGGGGCCAAAAGTTTAGGCCAAAATATAAAACATCTTGCAAAAATGACTTATCAAAAAGTCAAAAAGAAACAGGTAGTTTTAATTAAATTCAGTTATGCTAGCAATTTTTTAAGGCTTTTAGACCCCAAATTACATCAATACTATGTAATTAAAGAAAAAAGACACGCGTGTATGCTTTAACTCTTCAGTTAAGAACGGTACGCATGTATTTTGTTGAAATACCTAACATGCGTCAGAGTATAGGTGTTATTCAAACATATTCTTAGATCTGCTGAACCATTTTAAAATGTTATCACAACATATAAACGGTTTGTATCATCTGTGAAATCACCTAAAGGGTTTTTGTGACAGTAGCACTCTTAGTGATCATGAAATAAGCAATTTTACTGCAAGGAGTTAAAACTTCATACGTGATCCTACAGCAAGAAGGATAAAACAGATGTTCCGCTAGCTTGCGGGGATATATTGCTGGGTTGTAAAATGCTTCCATTGGTTCATCCAAGTACATCTCAATAGTTTGCTAGTCAATCTGAACATTATTACTGTGTCTCCCTTAAGCTACAGTTTTCCACATTGTGCCTGCAATCATTTGAAAGCTATTTTCCATCCCGGGGCTGTTATAATAAATGAAATTGTAAGATCTTAAGATAATATTAGTATAGAAAATGCGCACCCGAACTACAGAGTACAGTGGTTGTCCTCAAGATTAAAGGGACAGTCCAGCCATCATTTGCACTTTATTGCATATGGTAGCTGAGAGAGCCCTTTAAATTATCATGGTGTCTCTGCAGACCCTCCCCAATGTACATTTGCCCCTTCGCCCGTCCTCTGGTTATCTTCTCCGGCTAGTCAGGACTAGAGCTGACTGGCGATCCCCAACCACGAGCATGCAAAGAAACAAGCATTTCAATGGGAGTTCTTTCCAATCAGCACAGAATCAGTAGCAAGAATTGCCGGACAAGGGAGGAGGACAGCTGCAGCTCTGCATCTGCAACTTCTCCCTAGGGTTCATGTTAAAGTACTTATAATGTATGTGTTCTTTTTGGTGAGGCTGTCTGGGACATTATACAGAGGCCTCCTGGAACTTCTTAGGAGGAAGGAGGACATGACCTGGTCAGTGTTGAGAGGCTTTCCTGGCATCTAGATGGACAACGGTAGAGGGAAAGGAAAGGGAGGTGGGCCTTGGGGCAGTTTATCCTGGTTGCTGAAGGTATTTCCTTCCTTTTTTCTTCCTTACTAGGTTTGAAAGTTGTTCCTAATATCAAAATTTATTAGGTTTTTCATACATGAAAAAAAGACGTTAACAATACAGACAGAACAAAAAACAAACAAAAAAAAACAAAAACATTACATACATTAGGCAAACAATAACAATTAGACCACTGATTCGGGATGCAACAGATGTAGGGAAGGGAATATATTGTTTATTGCACGGTTTCTAGGAGCTGTATGCGGTTCTCCCATTTTATAATCTTACTAATACTGTATCCAACTGATTTTGTTATGCCCAATTCCATTTTACAGTGGTATAGTGTTCGTATTCTTATCTCTGACCACTGAGGGACCTTGTTGGTTTTCCAATATTTAGCTATAAGTATTTAAGTGGTCAGAAGAGTATGAATTATTAAATATCTATCTATGTTAGGACCAGACGGGCAGTCCAGATGTAAAAGGACAAAATCTGGGGTAAGAGGCAGCTTAATTCCAATCATTCTCTCAATATGGTCAAGAATCTTTCTTCAGAGATCTTTTATTGGGGGGCATGACCACCAAGTATGGATATAATCCCCGTTATCGGATCCACATCTCCAACAGGTTGCTTCTGTATTTTCATACATTTTTGCTAGTTTAGAAGGGACATAGTACCATCTATAACCCAACTTGTAGAAATTTTCCCTAGTATTCAGACATCGTATGGCTTTATTAACCCACCGTATCGAATCTAACCAAGATTCCCAAGGTATTATCCTCTTTAAGTCCCTTTCCCATAACTTAATTGCCGGGATCTGCGTGAAATCTTGGTGGGATCTAATAAAGGTTAAGCATCTTGAAATCATACCTTTAGTATTCTTATACATTTTTTTAAGTTGTTTTAGATCTTCTCCTTTATACAATAAATTACATTTTGAGATAAAACCTTTTATTCTTAAGTATGAAAATATTTCTTTGGAGGGTATGGGGAATTTGTCCTGTAACTGAGAGAAAGATTTAAGTTCGTTATCTTGACATAAATCTTTAATAGTATAGATACCTGCTAGTTTCCATAGATTTAAATTTAAATTGTCTATATTACTTGAAATTACATCTAAGGGGAGAAAATTCCCTAACATATTATGTAAGCGTAATTTTTTTTTAATCCTATACCATGCATCTAATGTACTTTCTAGAACCAAAGATCTTTTTCCCCATATTTTTTCCCTGCTTCCAGTTCTTATAATCCATGGTAAAGAAGCAATATCACTATGGCCTATCATTTTCCCTTCAATTTGAAACCATATTTCATCTCTAGCTTCCTTTATTTGTGAAGCCATTACGTGGGCTATCATACAAGCATCATGATATTCTACGATATTTGGAATTCCTAGTCCTCCTTCTCTGGTTTTCTTAGAGAGGAGTTTTAGGCTTATTCTAGGTTTTTTGTTTAGCCAAATTAACTTATTGAAAGCTGTCTGAATCATACGTAACCAAAATTTTGGAACTTGTAAGGGTAGCATCTGAAATAAATATGTCCATTTAGGGAGGATATAGGATTTAATGGTGTTTATTCTACCGGTCCAGGAAATTTCTTTCCTTTTCCAGTCTTTTAAAGTTTTATTTGTGGATCTTAATAACGGAAGGAAATTAGTCTCTACTATCTTTGCAGGGTCCTTAGAAATCTTAATCCCTAGATACTCTATATTATCTTTGGCCCAACTAAAGTCAAAGTTGGTTTTTATGAATCTTAATTCTTCCTGTGTTAGATTATTTGCCATGATGACAGTTTTATTAACGTTAAGTTTATAGTTAGAGTATTTAGAGTAAATTTCGATTACTCGCATTAATTCAGGTAGGGATAATCTGGGTTGTTCTAAAAAAAGAAGGATGTCATCTGCATATAGACTAATCTTACTTACTAAAGTATTAATTTCAAAACCATGTATATCCTGGTTTTCTCGAATGTCAGAGGCAAGTGGTTCGATTGTTAATACATATAAGAGGGGTGACAGTGGACACCCTTGCCTTGTGCCATTCGTAATAGGGAACCATTGTTATTCTATCCCCGGGCCAACTGTTCTTGCAGACAGACACGTATAAAGGGCCATAATAGCCTAAATATATTTCCTTTTAAGCCAAAGGCTTCTAAAGTATGTTCCAAGAGGTTTGAAAGTTGTTGTTGCTCACATTGTGGAGGTTTGGGATTAAGGACTAGGCACTGGGCCTATTCGAAATCCATCACTTGGTCTCTTTCTTTCGGTAATATGGGTTGGAGGAAAAAGACAAACTAATTACAGTGTGCTTGGGTCATCCACCTTTAAATAGAAGAAATATGGTAGATATACCTTTGTTTTCAAAGAATCTTAAGATGTACATTCACTGTACCCAAGATGGAGTATAATGTAAACGTGGCACAGCAGTTAGAGCTGTAAAAATGAGAACATTCTCTTTGGACCCAATTATTAAGTTAGTGCTTTCATACAGAAAAGGCTGAATGTATTAAAACACCATGACTTCCTGTTAAAAAAGATAATAGGAGGAATTATAGACATGATAGACTGTTTATCATATACAGCAATAAGCAGTACACCAGTAATAACCTTTTTTCGGTAGAAGAGCTATCTGTTTTTCCACTAAACACAAGTATGTATAGAAGCGTAGCATCCCTAGGGTTATCAGGTTACCAGTTGTTTCCTAGACTGTCATGTATAAGGAAAAACAATGTGATAAATCTGGACATTTATATTACTTTCAATTAGCCATGTTTTTTTTTAATACTCTCAAGCATGGATAGTTTGTTTCCATTCCTTGCCGGGATGTGACGCAAAGTCTTGCCCAAGGCCCAAATTCCATTGTGGACCATATATATATATATATAT